>VZRU01002385.1:83924-110082 GCA_013398155.1 Pedionomus torquatus
GGCATAGTCGGGGGGAGGCTGGCAGGAGGCAGAGCCCAGGGCGCCCTGTGAGGGGAACAGGTCCTGAAGGACGGCAGCGAACCCTGGCGTCTGAAAGACGGGGGGCAGGACGGGCTCCTGGGCTTGGCCGGAGGGCTTGGGATCCAAGAGCTGGGGCTGCCCGACGGGGGCGGCAGCAGCTGGGGGGAAAAGGCCAGTGTGCATGGGGCTAGCAGGGCAGGTGGTCCCCGGGGGCAGCACCAGGGGCGAGTTCAGGTGCTGGAAGACGTGCTGCTCCAGGAGGACGGGCAGCGGGACGGGGCCCTGGGTGGTCATGACGTAAGGGGTGGCAGCGTTGGTGGCCGGCATCTGCGGGGCGGCGCTGCCGGCCACCTGGAGGTGGATGGGCAGAACGACAGGGCTGTCCCCAAGGCAGATGGGCTGCAGGACGGTGGCCGCCACCTTGAGGGCCACCCCGCTCTGCGACTCGGCTGGCGGTGTCAGGATGGAGGGTGCGGGGACGGTGACCAGCGGGGACAGAGCCTTCTTCATCAGGTCGGCCGAGTTGATGTTCCAGGCCTCTGCCGTGATCAGCTGGGCCACCCCGTTCTCCAGTTTGTTGTTGGCCATCGCCGAGGGCGAGCTGGTGACGTCCATGGGCAGGTTTGGGGTGTCCTTGTACAGCTCCTCCATGTTGCGGGGCTTCTCAGGCTCTACCGGCGCTGCCTCTACATTGCTGTCAGCGGGACCCGTGGTGGCTCCGGGCTGGCAGGAGCATCAGCACCGACATAACTTGGCCTGCAAGCCAGAAACATATTTTAGGCACCGCATAAATCTCCTCCTTAAAATAACATTTGCAATTGCCTTTAAAGACCCCGTCACTACAGAAAAGCCGTTAAATGTTTCCACGCTTCAGGCTAACGGCTCCATAATACCGCACCATATATATACAGAGATGCTGGATATACATACATACATGAGTGTTGTACGAAGAGTTTTGAGGAACTTATATTTAGCTGTAAACACAGATAATTTTAAAGGCCTTGAGGATTGCCTGCAGCCAGTTCCCCCCGCCCCCAGCCCCAATACACAGCCTGAAACAAGGACTCAGGCTGCCCGCTTCATGTTTTTAAACAAAGCTTCACATAATGACAGTGCACAGCAGAGCCAAGCAACAGTGCGCTGTTTTAACTCAACAAAAGCCCCCAAAACAAACATTTCTAAAAATACTGTGGCTAAGAAACGTTCTGCTGTGGGTGAAGGGTCCTTGCTTCCCCTAAAATACTCATCCTTCTTTCCTCCCAGTGGGATTTACTAAAAGTACGCAACTGCTGCAAGCTGCCTATGGCACCTTCGAAACTGCCGTGTACAAGGTGACAAAGAAGCAAACCCAAACCAAACCCTGATGTTCGCCCTGCCACAGAACTAGATATAGTAAAAAGTGAACCGGCACCTGAGTCATAAAAGAGACAGAGAATAAAAAGGAAAAAAAAAAAAGAAGAAATCAAAGCAACTTCAAATTAATTTTGACAGCCCAACCCTTTATATTAACCAAGCAAATGGCAATTAAAATAAAGGGCAGAGATGGTTTCCATTTATGATTGCGATGAAATGCGTAGCCTATTTCCTAAGAAGATTAACACCTCTCTGCCCCTGAAAAAAAAAACCCTCAGCAAATTAATGGCGCTGTGCATCCATTTATTTAGAAGGAGAGATAATTTCTGCCCTGTGAGCTGCCACCAGCAGATTTTGGCTGGAGGCTGGCCGCTCTGCCTGATGCTGCCTGTGCCTCTCCCAAAGTGCGTGGTACATCCTGCTGTAGTAATAATCACCATGGAAACTTGTCCAGTTTCAACTCCGTTACCATGGGAAAGCACCGGCGCACCCCAAATTTACATTTTTCACCTGCAGCTGGCAGAATCCTGCTTCCCTATGAGCGAAATGCCTGCTACTGCTGCCTGCTGGGCTGGTGGGAAGGCACTTCCCCGCATCCTGCAGGCACTGCTGGCATTGGGATGATAGGGAGGGCAGCGCCACTTCAAAATTTTATGGGTGAGGAATCCCACTCTGGGGATGTATCTGCATCTAAGAACACACAGAAAGCTCTGCTCACATAGATGTCTGTAGGGATGACAAACATGCAAACTAGGAAGGGACAGGGGAAAAGGGGAAAAAAAACCCAAAACAAACCCCACAAACAAAGGCTAGAAAATTGCCAAGGCAGGGAAGCGGGAAATTTCCCCAGTCTCTCCTGAGACCTGTAAATCCTTGGATTTGGCAGCGAGATGCCATGGCGAGCACAAGACTCCAGAAATGTCGGGAGTTAATAGTGGAGGCTGGTTGGGTAAAATGCTAATAATTTATCAGGCGCATCTGAGTTCTGAAAAGGGATTTTTAAAAGTAAATAGATGAGTCATTTCTTTCCTCCCCCCCTGCTGCTGGCATAAGGAGAATAATTCCGGATTTTTGTCATTTCATGAAATGTTCTGCAAAAAAACATTTACAAATACAGGGTTGAGGGTTGTTTTGTTTGTTTCCTTTTCCAGTCTCAGCTGAGACAGATTACAGGCAGACAGAGGTGCCCAAACACCAAAAAACAGGAGCAAAAATCAAATCCCTTATTCAGAAAGTGGCAAGTACTGGTACAAAAAAAAAACTGGGCCAGTTTTGTTTTGAAAAAAAAACAAAACCAAAAAACCAACACAAAAAACAACCAGAAGAGCAATCGTTTCTAAAAATAAAGACAATGAGAAGACCGCTCGGCAGATTCAAGCTGGAAAGAAATAGATGTTATTGTTTCTGTTAAGGAATTAAAAAGCCATTTTTCTACTGCTCTTATATAATCTCTCCCTCCCTCTTTTTAAAACGACTATTTTAAAACCCTGTGGTCTCCGCAGCGTACACCAGCATCTTTGCTCCTCCAGCAGCTGCAGCACAGCCGAGTGTTCCGCACATGACACTGGCTCTTCCCCACATTTCTGTTTGCTTGAGAAGCGTGAGATCGCGATGTTTTCATAGGGAATTAATGATCTGGCAAGGACAGGAAATGACCCCCTGCTCCCCGGCAAACCCATTTAACGTTGAGAAATAGAAAAATTAAGATGAAAATGATGCTGCGTAAGAGACTTGAGACATACAGATTAGCATGCTGTATGGACCCAGAGAGAGAGAGAGAGAGACAGATCACCGCTGAAGATGAAAGTATAAAACATAATAAAATCCCCCCGTTGCTGCTTTAAAAGGCGACAAGGCTGGAGGCAGAGAAACTATCTAGATGAGGGGAAGAAGAGCTCATCTATCACCATCAGACACCTTGAAGAAATGCCTGTGGGATTGGTTGGGGTTTTTCAAGGCATAGTCAAATACTGTTTTCCATGCTGAATGCTATACATTTCTGGGATCTATAAATATATATTGTTGAGCTCATGGTCCTACACTGCCTGTGGGACGGCCCCGCTATGCGAGAAGAAGGAGAAAGACAGAAAGGTGAGGTGCAGCCCTTGGGGCTTGGGGTAAGGTTTTTTTCCCCTTCACCTTTCCTATAGGGAAGCACACCTTTCCGTACTTCCAGTACTTCCAGTGCACCTGCTTCTTGAGCATGTGATCACCACAGAAAAAAAGGAAAATACATATCTGCACTTAAAAATATTTCACAATCCTGCCTGCAGCCTGCAGCTTGGCAGTAGCTGGCTGCCAGGTACAGCGCAGTCCCAGCGCAACTGCCCACTGCACCCTGTAAAGCAATTTTCGGTTTCACCCTGGAGGCAGTCCCAGGGCTGCTAAACATGTATTACACTAAACACCTATTATCAAGGTCAGTAAGCAGACTGAGTGAAAAGGACCCAAGTCCCTAAGCCTTAAAAAGGGGAAACGTTTGAAGATCTGGGATCAAGAGACAGTTTGAAGTTGTCCAAAGGGCTGTTTTGCAGTTCCTGGACTCCTTTTTCATAGTACATACACTGAGTACATGGTACAAAACCATATGTCAACATGGAGATGACTTAAACTAAAGTAGATTTTCAATGTTGGTATTAATAGTGACAGCTATACTATATTTCTCCTTTAATAAAAATAAACCTGAAGTGTATGCTGGCTTTGGGGATTTTTTAAGATTGCTGCTTCACTGCAGATTGAAAAGCAAATTTCATATACCTAATATGCCCAAATGCAGGTAATATAATTCAGTGAAACTGCCTTAAGTTTCCTCTGTCTATCACGCCTCAGTGCTGGAAAATCAATTCATTTCACTTCCCTACTTACCTATTTAATATTTAATTTGCTGTTTGTTTTAATTGAAAAGAAGCTTGCAACACTGCAAAGAGCCCTATTGTAAATAACCCCTGCTTTCCCACCGGGGTGCTGATAAGAGTTAAGTTCATGGCACTACGCAATGGTGTGTGTAACTGCACAGGAAATGGTGTGTTAGCTACACAAAAATGCCATGAAAGGGGCGGTGATAAAAAAGAAAGTAAGCTATAAAGTTATCTCCTGCTGATGGCTGTGCAACGGACTTTTCTCAGGGTTGTTGAGTGGGACCGCAGGATTGCGCCATATGCAGCTATCCCCCTGCTCTGCTTGCTCCGCTGGCAAAACAGAATGCAAATTATACTGTGCCCACTATCAAAAGGGACTCAGATGCCCCCTTTGTGGGACACCCTGCTTGGTATCTCCTGGAAAACCTGGGTATCCTTTCACAGTAAACACAGTATCAAAACCAAAACAAAATTAGAAATGGTGAGCTCATGGAACAGCTTGGGGACAAAATTATGGATGGATTTGGACTTCAACGTTTTGCCAGAACTCACTGCTTGCTGTCACTGATCCCCCTGCCAGAAGCAACATGTTTGATTTTTGCTCTTGCAGAAGCCCATCACAAGGCCTGTGGGGACCCACACTTCTGGCCATCCCTTTTAGTAGTGTAATCAAGCGCCCAAGGGCAGAGGAGTAACTAATAGTGAACAAACTTTGTCCCCCATGTTTCACCATTCGTGGTGCTGTGCTTTGATACCCCCCATGCACCTTGGTCGGGTGCAGAGGCACCAGGAGAGCAGGAGGGACCTGTCTCCTCTCTGCTCGCAGGAGGGATGATGGTGAACCCCTCTGAGGTAGGGGGCAGGCAGGGTGGAGGACAGCTTCAGGAGATGTTAGACAACTTCAGGAGATGCCGGAGGAGTAACAAGGCTCTGATGCAACCCATGCAACAGGTACTCTTTTATTTTCCACTGCTGCAGTATGGATCCTTCCAGGAGCAAACCTATTTGTGTCAAGGCTCCCATCCAGGCTGTTAAGCCCTGGGGGAACAAGAGGGAAAGGAAATCATTACGGCAGTGCAAAATGGCATGTTATAGATGGGACATCGACAATATGTATACACTGCTTCAGCACAAAGCATGATCATTCTCAAATGCAGCAGCTTGACTGGCTGATCCTACTTCGGTCTTTTAAATAGTTCAGCTGAGAAATACCACGGTGGTCTGCCTATTGCACGGGCTAATCGCCCACAAAGAGCCGCGTTACAGTCATATATTTGCTAACTATATTGCTGTTGTCAACAGCCTGTAGTTAGCAATCCATTCTGGGGAGGAGAGAACTCACTTTCTTCTCATTTAAAAACAAATCAGACCAATTGAAAAAAAAATCCTGTCACGGATCTGAAACCAGTGTCTTTACTCCCCAGGGCAATATATACAAGACAGACGATAAATGCTGTGGAAGGAATAGAGCGTTTGCCTGACAAATTTCAACCTGTAGTGAATTTTTATACCCAATTTGAAAGCTTTGCAAAACCCCCTGACATGTGCAGCAGAAACTGGGATATACCCCAAGAGTAAGGGACTCGACACACGCCGTCGTACTGCCTATTCCCTTCCTCTCTTCCAGTCACAAACTATTCCGATGCCAGGATATAACACTTGACTGAAGGCTTCCTACTTTCAAAAGGACCGCCACTCATGCAGTACATAGTATTACATAAAAGCAGATACTATATAAACAGGGCTACTCCGAAAGGATTTGAGATGCGGTTTGCTATTCCCGAATGCTCAAGTTTCTCATATCCACGGCACATCCCAGTTCCTGGGATCTCTAAACTGTCCCACTTGGAGAAACCTTGCAGCAAGTTTCCAAATATAAAACCTATGAAAAGATGGTTTGGGGTGTTTTTTTTTTTTTCCTTAGCATAGTACAGAACTGCCTAAGCAGCTGCAGCTTGCTTCGCCTGCAGTAAGCTGAACACACGCTCTGAGGCAGAGGCAGTGCACACAAGTCTGATGTATTAAACCTGACATGTGAAGGACAAATATAAATTTGGCAGCCATAAGCACTAGCTGAGTCACGTGCCACCCAGTTCAGTGACTGGTCTCCAGTCACCGGGCGGTGACTTTGACCCAGCAGGCTCTTCTGACCCGGTGCAGCTTTCGCGCTCCAAATTTCTGTTCAAACAGGGAAGACGAGTTACCTCTTTTGCGACTGAAGAAGCATCCATTTAAATCGGCTTTCCCCCTCTGCTGCTGGCAGCATGTAGGTGTCTCCTCCCAAAGCATGACGTAGTGCCTGGGGATGGGGACGTCAGCGGCTGCAGCAGTGTGGTGCGACAGACGGGTGCATCCGTGACCCAGCAAATCACACCCCAGCACTGAGCGCCTGCAGAAGAGAGGTGCTGCCCGCGTGGCCCTGGGGGGACAGCTTCTCACCACCAGCAGCTTCCCAAAAGCCAGACTGTAGGTCTGCTTGCTCCTCCTGCTTGCAGGACTTTCTGTCCTGCCACACTCCCCTCCCTGCCCTTCAGCCCCATCGTGCACTTCTGCTTGCTCAGAATTACTCACACACAGACAGGTTGAGGTTGGAGGGGACCTCTGGAGGTCAGCTAGTCCAACCACCCTGCTCAGGCAGGGCCACCTACAGCCAGTTGCCTAAGACCGCGTCCAGGCAGCTTCTGAATGTCTTCAAGAAGGGAGGTTCCAGTTCCAGGTTCCACTGACCTGCGCCAGTGTCTGGTCACAATCGCAGTGAAAAAGTATTTCCTGATGTTCAGAGGGAACCTCCTGTGCTTCAGTTTGTGTCCATTGTCTTTTGTCCCGTCACTGGGCTCTGTTCCTTTGCACCCTCCTTTTGGGTATCTGTGTACATTGTTGAGATCCCCCCTGAACCTTCTCCAGGCTGAAGAGTCCCAGCTCTCTCAGCCTTTCCTCATAGGAGAGATGTTTCAGTCGCTACATCACCTTCATGGCCCTTTGCTGGACCCTCTCCAGTGTATCATGTCTGTGCTGTACTAGGGAGCCCAGAGCTGGACCCAGCACTCCAGTAGTCCAGGTAGGCCCTCACCAGTGCTGAGGGCAGGTGAAGGATCACCTTCCTCAGTCTGCTGGCCATGCTCTTCCTAATGCGTATGTTATAAGTAAACGTGCTATGGGTAAGCTCTGCTCATCATCCAGATCATTAATGAAGATGTTGAACAGGACTGGACCCAGTATTGACCTCTGGGATACACCACCAGTCACTGGCCTCTAACTGGACTTTCTGCCACTGATCACCACCTTCTGGGCACAGCCATTCAGCCAGTTTCCAATTCACCTCACTGTCCCCTCATCCAGCCTGTACTCAACAGGCTGCTAATAAGGATCGTTTGGGAGACAGTGCCAAAGGTCTTCCCGAAGTCCAGGTAAACAATATCCATTTCTCTCCCTTCATCTGCCAGACTTGCTTATCATACAGTAGGTCAGCTTCCCATGGGGAAGGCAAACCAGCAGCGGGTGAGAGTTTAAGAAAGTCCGCATTAAAGTGGTACCAGGAAAGAACTGGACTTACTCTACGGATATCTCTTGCATCCAAAATCCTAAGATTTACTATACCTTGACCTTCATGGTTTTCACACACTCAGTGCACCCACGTGTTTACTTTTGGAGTGAGATCGTAGGAAGAACGCAGACTCACACTAGCATTAAAGGACTTCTTAGGCTTGAAGAGTAAAGTGCGTGATTTTCCTATGGGAAAAAAGTATTTTAAACATTTTTTCCTGTCATTAAATATCCCATTTAACTGATTATTTAGTATCATTTTCAATCAAAACATTATATTCACCAGCACAGCAAAGAAAAATGAGCTGTTTTGAGAACACAGAGCTAAACAAAACAAATGAGAGAGCTGTTACTTTACAGTAAATTTTAAAAACCATGCATTTTGGTTTCCCAGCAATCGATATACCAATGATAACAAGAGGAAAAGGATACCAATTAAATGCAATTGCCAGCCCTGCTTCCCCCAAAACCTGAAACAAAAAGCACTCAGTGTCAGCCTGATAAAATATTTGCTCCTTTCCCAGTCAAGTGCTTTATTAAACAGTCCTTAAAGCATCTTAGTTCTAACAAAGGATTTCCAAGTTTGATGTCAGTGAAACAACTTCAAAGCCTCGTTAGTTCCCCGGCAGAGGTTTGTTCTCTGCTCAGAGACACTCGGCTTCCTATTTTGTCCTGACCCTCTCCACTGATCCCAGGCCCAGATATTTTTACTACATTCATTTGATCTTTTCCGATATCCAGATGAGAATTGGTATTGGTGTGGCAAAGGCTGATGTCAGTTGCTGGTCTCGCTTACATGAATCTGTCCAGCTCCTGGCTACGAAGGATGGGGTCCCCTCACAGATCAGTTGCCAAGTTTCAGCCGACAGGCTAGTGTGGTAAAGTTAAAATCAGTTTTTAAACTGCTACCGCACTTTTACAGGTGAAACACCTGACTCTGCCCCATTACACCAGCATGGTTTTGACTGTTTTGGCTGCCTCCCACCTGCCCACACAAGTGAAGCATGCTAGAGTACCCCTTGAGGGGTTAACAGGCTTCACCAGCTCAAACTCAACAAACAAAATGAGGTGCCACCACCTCCACCACATGTGCCTCAAGAACCCCATCCTCTCCTTATGGCACTCCACCTCCAGTTAAAAACCATCTTTTCATGGTGCAGACAAGGCCAGAATAGGGCTAACCTCAGCACTGTTGACAGGATTGCCCTCAAACTTGTCTTGCTTCTAGACCTCCTTGAGACACAGAGGAAGAAGCATAAAGCAGGCTGAATATCTTTTGAAGCCATGAGGGTTAGAACAGCAAATCACAACAGTAATCCATCTTCAATCAACTGAAAGTCAAACTTTCACATAACTGCTCATTGTCCTAATATAGTCTGGCTTAAATAAATATCCAACAAGAAGAAAAGCAAAACCAAGTAAAACACTGAACCTTCCAGCTTGCAGATCCTTTTTTGGTAAGGTATGAATGCTCCTATGTAAGACCACAGGTAAGGCCATGCAGTTGATTAACCTCATGCATATGTGCCACCCAGCTCACCATGGGGGGTTGAAAAGGCAAACCCTGTCTTCCACCTGCAGCTCTGATGGCTCTCAGTGACACAGATATTGTCCCAAATGGCAAGATGTAGGGATGGGCCAAAGAAAACAGACTCATCAACTACTCTTCTTTTGTGGTGCAGATACAAAAGTGCTGGAGTATTGGGGTGCTGCTTAGGGAGCAAAAGGGTAGAGGAGTCTTCCCTTCCCCAGTGCAAAATGCCGTTATTTAATACCACATCCTTCCCCACTGGCATGAGTAACCAAATGTTCCTTCAGCTTGCCACCTCAAGATTAAGCTTTACGTTCATAGCTTCAGATTTATTAGACTGACTCTCCTTCTCTTCCACCCCATCACTTTGATAAACCAAGCCCAACATTTCATCAGCTACATGACAGCACTAATACTCAGCAGAAAGCACATCCATGTCAGATTTCAAGCTTGCCTTTCTCTTGCAGCACTCTACCTAAAAATGCATGGATGAAAAAAACTTTCAATCAAAAATACCCCCTTATTTTCATCCTTGCAAAATTTCTAAGCAAGATTTTTTTAAAAGAGCCAGAAAAATGTAATCTGCTGTGATGTGAGGAAAAACACAGCATTTTTTTCTTTGAATTTCATATCATTTTACACACTCACTTTCATTACAGCATTTGTACCAAGTGTTTCCTGGTCTGACTTTGAAGGGCAGACTCTCCGTCATGCTGTGATGCACAAGACGTCAGCCTTCTGATTGAAGTCAGGATAACACCAGCATGAGATGCAACACGACGGTGCTGATGGGTGTCATGAGAAGACCTCACAACTTTTCAACGTGTTTTCACCCACAGACCAATTTTGCTCTCCTAGAAGCCCCTATGCTGAACTATGAAACAGAGGTGCCTCTGACCACAAATGATACGTAAGCAACAGAAAATACTGAAAATCTGTCTAGTTGCATCTCAGTGCGACTGTGGTTACTGCTGTTCTGTTAACTAGTCCACGTTACCTTTAACATCTACAAATGCCACACATGCAATGCATGTATGCAACTACTTTCTCCCCAGTACCTTTTGCTTCATCCATTTGGCCATGAGGTCTTTTGGGCAGTGATTCTTTCGGCACATGATTAGCACAATACACAGATCTCATCTTGGGTTCTAGTAACTGCTGCAACCAAGATCATCTAACACTTGTGAGGATGAATGGGCACACAAACACACACATGGGCACACTCACTGAGGTGGCACGGGGCTGCCTTCCCTCTCAGTCTATGCTGCTGAGCACTACTTGCCATTGCCTTCCTCCAGCATGCCTTTTCCTCCCTCTTCATCAAGTTTCTCTGCTGCTGAAGCACTTACAGTTTGCCTAAGCCTGAATGTTAAGGTCTGAATTTTCCTCATTTGATGCTACATGAACAGAGACCTTCCAGCCAGTTCGAAAGAGTCTTCTCCAGCCAGGTATCCCAGCTCCAGCTGACAGACTGCTCACGCTGCGTGGAGGTAAGACTATTCCAAACTGAGCCCAGTCTACATAAAAAAGTATATAATGCTCTTCGTTATCAGAGATCCAGACTCCGATCACTGAAAAAAAGGGCTATGTTTCAGGAAATGCAGGCAAGGCAACCAGCGCTGTAAAAACAGCACTGCTATTGCAGGTAACTGTAAATACTATTTTCTAGATACTACGAACCAGTCAGCATGAATACATTTTGCAGGTGCATACTGCAAGAGGAAAAAGGTTGGTCCTGCCCATACTTTTCCGTCAAGCCTTTGGAAAGCACATACATCATGATGAACGCAGCATACCAAATTTTGTTATTATCACCTCCCCTACCTTAATGATGGCCGTGTGATTCCAGAAGAGGAAGGCACTGCTGTAGGATATAGAGCCCCTGGCATATTTACTGCAGCATTTTTCACTAGCAATTTCCGCTGCGATGTGTGCTATTACGTGTTCAGAAAAACTCAGGGAAACTGCGGGATGCAGAACGACAATTACATCTTTCCCAGATGAGACTACTACGTTAATGGATCGGCGTCATCCATCACCATAGATCGTAAGTCCTCTGGGGAACGTCACCAGGCCACTCCAATAAATCTGACCGGGAGATTTTGTATTTGGCTGTTCAGCTCAGCCTTGAGAAGCAGTTTAACAACATGCTCCTCAGTATGACTACAGCTGAGCTCCCCCAGTGAGGTGACGTTGCTCTATGGCCATGAAGCTGGGGGTGCAGGAGTTCCTGCACACTAGCATGTAGGTGCACTCTGGGCTGCAGCCTGGTATTAATTCCTCACGTGGTCAGTTACTCAAAGAACTGAATTTCCATATGCAGATTGTAGACCGCACAGCTTTGTTCCTTTACCAACAACAACAAAGAAAAGAAAAAATAAAGAAGAACAAAACTAACAGACAAAAACCCCCAAAAAACCTGCCAGCAGACTGGTGCAGCTCTGAAGCAAGTTTTTTTTCCTGTCAATCTTCTTGATTCTTCAAGCCTACTCAGTTTGCAGACAGAGCAGACTGTCTGCCCTGAAAATGTAAGGTGATGCTCTATTAGGGAAGAACATATTTCTCACAGGCTCTTCCTTTGGGAAAGCCAAACAAATAACCCACAAATAAAAACCGTCATGGCTGTACCTTGTCCTGCCTTATCCTTGTAATAACAGGAGAATTGGACCTGAAGCTGTCTCCTGTCATCTCCTGCACTAATGCAAATACAGGAGCAGTGTAAGAGCAGGCTGAGGGGAAGGTCAGCCCCATCGAAGCCCTTTTGGGAGGCAACTCTGAGCAAGGGGTCTGAGGGCACTTTTGTCTCTCCTGCTTTGTATATATTCTGTTTCAGGCAACGATATATTTTCCTGACACGCCGGTCATGTAGCTAAGCATTTCCTCGTACAGTACTGGGGGTGGGGATCTCCAGAGCATTGCTGCTCCCAGGTTTAACTGTTTCGAGCCCTCTCTTCCTTTAGGTACTGACTTTTGCCACCCTCTCCACCTCAGGCTTTCCCCAATGCCATGGGTGATGCACATGGTCCTTCTCCCTCACCCTTCGGTACACAATGGGAAGGCATCAGCACTATGATCAATGACTATTTCCACCAGGATGGGGCCACCACCAGACATGCCCCCTGAAATGGGGACAGCCTTGGGGTGCCACCCATGCCTGCCCAACCCTCCCCATCCCCATTCACTAGCCTTTAGGCTCCTTGTCCTCAGGGTGGTTAACCCTCTCCCACTGTCTCAGTATGGTCACACGAAGTCTGGCCAGAGGAGCAGGGATGGAGACCGATGGCTGGAACTACAGCAGCTCCTGCTGCAGCGAGTACCTGATGGTAACCAGAAAGGAGCCCAACGGAGCTTGGGAGATTAGCAAATCAAGGAGGAAGTAGTTTTAACTACATAATAATTTCAGGGAGTAAAAACTGCCTATAGGCTGCATAAGTTGTGAGAAATGGCACATAGTCGTCTTGCCTCAGGCAAATCCATATGTTGACAGACAAGCTCAGCTACAAAAATGATACCCTTTCTTGCAGATAGAAACAGCAAGAGCACCCAACAAGTACAAAATACTCAGTATTTTCTTGGCGGGGTGTCAGAGAAAACAACAGTGTTCATTTCAGAGTTTGCTGTCGGCAAAAAGGGAGGGCGGACACCTCCAGCTCTTGCCCCCTGCACAAGCCCTCTACCATCCCACTGGTAGGGCACTCAGCATGAGGTCTCCACACTTGCCCTCTCCTCAGGGGGCTAAGACACTGCTGGCTAGAGGGGCTGCAGCACCTTTTGGCTGTAAATTGTGTAAACTGTGTCTGCTCCATGACATCCTGAAAAACGCCATGGCACTAGCTGGGGTGTCCTGACCAGGCAACCCTCTTCCAGGGATGGGCACTCTGTGAGGAACCAGAGCACTGCATGCCAGGCCACTGGGCTCTTGGGGGACCACTGCGGGTGAGTCTTTGCCCAGGACTGCAGCTGAGGGAAATGAGAGAGAGTCTGCAATAGGAGAGGCAGAGCAGAAACAAGCTGCACAGCAATAGCGATTGCAAAAGAAGCCCAGAGAGCTAAGCTGGCAACCAAGTAAACCTCTGTTTTTACCACATGTTGGTGGACGTGCTAATATGCCAAACTGTTGGCCAAGCTGGGTAAACATCTGAACAGCACAAACAAACCAGAGGAGACAGCTGTACCCTGTCTTCTTTTGCAACCCCAACTTAATATTCCCCCAAAAGGTGTCATGACCCATAGTTTGAGAAACTGAGCAGACAGCTGCTGGCCACGGCTGCACCAGGAAGGGTGGCCACCAAAGCAGACCTGAGTGACCACAAACTAGGAGCTGAGCTCTCTGCCAAGATGTGCTCCACACCAAGAGAGCGCTGGAGCCACCCAAAACTCAGCATCCCAAAATTTCTGCAACAGGAATCATAGAATCATCTAGGACCTGATGGAAGTTGGAAGGGGTTGGAAGGGACCTTTAAGATCACTGAGTCCAACCATCAGCCTAACACTGACAAAACCCCCACTAAACCATGTCCCTAGGTGCCGCGTCTACCTGTCTTTAGAATACCTCCAGTGATGGTGATTCCACCCCTTCCCTGGGTAGCCTCTTCCAATGTTTGATAATCCTTTTGGTGAAGAAATTTTTCCTAACAGGGAAGGTAGGATGGGCAGAAATGACCAACCTGCATTTCCTTGGCTGCCCCATACAACTAACAGGGCTACCTCTACGAGGTGCATTTCCCTGTCTCATGCAGGTTAACTCCAGCAACCTCAAGGGATGTTATCCCACTGCTGGCTGCTGGGTGCAGTGCTTGCTCCTGTTCGGGCAAGTGCCCTTGGCGCCTGCTGGCAAAGACAATGCTGGCCCCCGTGGCTTCATGGAGTACCTGGCCATGGGGTGCAGACCCCTGGCATGCATCCATCTTCCCAACCCCAGATGTCCTCCATGCCCAGTGTAAAGTCTCCCAGAACACGCTGCAAAAGCATGAAAATCAATAGACTCCATTGACTTTTTGCCTGACATTAGCAATTTTATAGATTAATGCTAACCAGAGTAAGTAGCAGAGCACCCTGCTACCAAAAATTAATCAAAGGCTGGGGGGAGAAGTGGATCTCCAAAGATCCCAAAGTCACCCAGTACGATGGTAAACCTGCCAGACCTGGTAAACTCTGCCCTGTCCTTACAGTAATTAAGGACAATTCCCCACAAGCTCTGGGATGAAGGTTTCACCAGGAGCCAGCCTCAGTGCAGGCTGGCAGAGGCTGAGGGGCTGGAAGAAGAGAACGGGGCACTGGAGACCAGCTGTTTGGGTTTAGCTGTCTAAACAGGCACTGAGGGATTAGGTCCCTTTGCATCCTCGGCGCTAATTAAAGGTTGTTTATTATCCGATTGTTCCCGATAGCGCATATTTCTTCTTTGTGTAAACACAGCCGACGGCTAAAAAAAAACCCCACAAACCCAAAAGGAGTGGAAAGGCCGGAGTTGGAGCGAGTGATGGGATGCGATGGATGCCCCTCAGCCTGCCCCACCTGTGCCCAGCTCTCCTCAGCCAGCAGCTGCAGGCCGCTCGATGCCAGGCCAAATGCCAAATCCAGCCATTTCTCCCTCACTGGTCGTGGCTTGGGCAATAGTTACCAGGAAGAGAAAGTTTGGCTGAAGCATGTGCTCTCGGAGCAGCAGCAGCTCCGTGTCATCAGAGCTTAAGATGGTAGCTGGAGTGAGCACGCTATGATGGCAGAGTAAACTCATTAATGGAGCATCCCGGGCATTGCTTGTACACACAAAATGTGCCTCTGGAACAATGGGTGGCATCCCCTCAACCACAATTTTTGGGGCCACAGAAAGGGTTTACCTAAATACAGTTACACAAGGCCCTCCGGCAACGTCTATGTCCTGGATACAGTTCGTGGAGAAGGACAGGTGTCTCCTCCAGGCCTTGGCATTAGGTGGGTCACGGGCACCGAATGGATTTGACTGGGTCTAGAGGCCAGTCTACACCTTAAAAAGCCACCAAAGCTGTCAACTCAGGCACCCGGGAGAACAGAAGTGCAACCTCCTCCTGGTTGCTTAAATGTTCCTGACTCTGCAGGGCTGTGTTATGATGCATTCTTAAATATACAGCTACCCCTCTTATTCAAATAGCCTTGTTATGCTGCAAAAGGACAGACGCGAAAGGAAAAAGTACTTTTTTTATAGGCCTCTCTGTAACTTGCAAGCATCTGACTGTGAACTAAGCAACACTTTTTTTCATGCAGATTTGTACAAGTAATCTAAAAAAATTAAATTGGTCTATGAATCTACTTTTAATGATGCGATGCTGTGTGCTACCCTTCTAAATGTATAGAATTATTTTTGTCTTTCTCTTGCTGCATCTTACAAAGGTAACATACTGGAGTTTCAGTAGTTGCATTTTTAAACATGTTTATCTGGGTCACTGCTACTTACAGCGTAAGAAGATTTAGTGAAGCCAGTTTAGCATCAGTCTGGTGTAAAGGAAAAAAAATCTTTAATTAAAACCAAAATAATTATATTGTTTGGTGGGTAAAAACCTCAACATTATCAAATTAAAGTCGTTGATTCAGGAAGAAAACAGACCTCTGGGCAATTTAATTCAAAGGGCACTTTGGGTTTGGGAGGTTTTTTTGCTTGTCACAAATTGTTTCATGTAATTGGCATTCACATACAGAAAAGAGAACTGAGAGCATTACACCACCATTCGATGATGATGTTCTCTTAAATGGTATGATGCAAAATCACAAACGACAGAAGACCATGATTCCCGATGATGGTGGTCCATCTGATGCACACAGACTGCAGTGTGTGTGCCAGTTTGCTCAGAGAGGCTGCACTTGTAGTGTGTAGCTGCATTGCTGTGTAGTGGCCATCATGGAAGGTGAGGGAGAAGACAACCTGTTTTAATGGCATTGCTCCCAGATCCTTCCACTAAGACACAAATAATCTACAGATGGAAGAAAGCAGCGTGGACATTCAGAAGTCAGGAGAGGCCCCTAACGTAGTCTCTGTGCCTTTCCAATAGTCCTCCTAGCTTGGCTTTCCACTGTCTTGGAAAATGCCAGAAGAAAGGAAGATGGTGTTCAGGAAAGGCGAAGCTGACACTGAAGCAGGAAATGATGTGGGAGGCTGAACGGACACCATGAGATGAAAATCTGAGAGCGCCCATGTGATGTGAGAGCGACATCCCTCAGCATCACGCTGCCCGTCGGGTGACAGGGAAGTGACTCAGAAGATGAGCACACTTCAAAGGTTCGTGGAATACTGGTTTATTTTAACTGAAGCCTATCTGCGGTGGAGCAGGGAGGACCGCAAGCAGAAAGCATCCGCTCTGCATCCTGTGGTCACTGCCAGAGCGATTCATCCCCCAGGAACAAAAGCCTTCCTCCTCTTTTCCCTTTCTTCTGGTCGAGAATGGAGGAGGGCAGGCGGGGAAATAGCTGTCATTGCTGCTGCTGAACTGCAGCCAAGCCAGTGGAGGCCTGACGCCACAGAGGAGTGGGATGAGATGCTCGGCGCCCGCCCTGACGTGCCCCAGGATCTCTACAACAGAAAGCTCAACAATTGTCCGTCCATCAGTAGGGTATCAGTGTGACAGAAACATTGGGTTACAGACACCATGATCTGCAGTTAATTATTCCCCAGATCCAAACAGCAGCAACGCAGGGAGGAAAAGGACAAGAGCGTAGTCGGTAGTTTGATCCTGTTATTGATTGGATGCTAACAGAGGGAAATAACTAACTATAAAATATTTCCTTCAGAAAGAGGGAGGGAGGAGGATGGATTTTCTTCAGATTATTGGGGGCAAGAAAAGGAAAGACATAAATTCTCAAACCCCCAAAGTTTTTACTTACATTTTCCAAACATGGCGAATTTTGTCTGTTTTTTGAAGGGTTGGTTTTTGGGTGTTTTGTTTTGTTTTGGTTTTTTTTTTTCCCAGTTCCCTCAATCTATTGCTTGCTGACAGCACAACAGCATATCACTGAGTATGGTAATCTACAGCTTCAGTCCCTGGGACCCCCATTTGATTGGAAGAGAGCAGATTCTGACACTCCCAACCCCTGCTGCAGCAGGGCCAGCTACAGATCAAGACCCCAAAGGAATAAAAGGCTCACTATCTGGCCCTTAGTTAGAGATGGCTTATTCTATCACACGGTTTTCAGAGATTTATCACTTCCTTTACCTTCCTCCATACGCACAGTGAAGAAAATCTGTTTTAAACGTGTGACAGGCAGTTTCCATCAGAAAGTAAATTTTGGGGATAAATAAAGAAAAGAGAAGCTATTTTTAAGCCAGAGATGATCACCATGCTGATGAGTAAGCACAAGTGTCTGAACAGAAGTGTCGTTCAGCGTATTTACAAGATCAGCTTGCCACGTCATTTTTCAGATGATCCGAGATCACTGGAACCCCTTTCCTTAAAACTAGGGCTATAAGAAATAACTGCATGTCAGCTTAGGGTTTGTGCATATAGCTATGACTGCTTTCTCCTCAAGTGCCTTTCAAGTCTGCCACTAGTCCTTATGAAGAAATGCATTTTGTCCTAATATTGGGTCCTGCAGGTTGTGAAGCCCCTACGTTCATTTTGGTGGGATTTTGGTGTTAACAGTTTCAGAGAGCTGTATTGGATCAACGCCAGCAATGCAGATACCTTTGCAAGCAGCTTGGATACCAGTCCTGACAAGACCAGGAGGACCATGCCCCAGAAATGAAGCAAGTGGCAAAAAAGAGAGGGAACCTGGACAGTCTGATGCAGACCTCCTGACATCTGTACTGCAGAACTGCAGGGACCTCTGGGTTGTCTCCAGATCAAAGGACCACTTGATAGCAGTCACCAAACACCTTCTAGCAGAACACCACCATTCATCTCATCCCTTGCACGTCCTCCAAAGAGAGCCCACTACACTGATGCGCTTCACAATTTATTCCCAGAAGTAGCTGCAATGGAAGGAAATGGTAGCACATGGAGACTTGACACCAGCAGAGATTGGGGGATCTAGTTCTGGGGACATACATGGTACTGCTGTGAAAAGAGGAGATGGTACAGGGTACAACCTGCAGAGAGCTTTGAGCATTTAAAAGAAAAAAATGAAGAGGGAAATAAAGGAGAAAACCTACAGCTGCTGACACAAAGGATAAGATGAACAAAGCTGTAGAGAACACCTGAAGTAGTGGGAGTGGAAAACTGAGTTTGTCAGGGGAGATTCAGAAAATAGCATCAACGAAGAACTGCTGTGCAGGGCCCTTAGCCTGCAAAAATAAGACTCTATACTGTCTTTTTAAAATAGTTGCCAAAGATGGATGAAAAACTCCCTTGATCAGAACTGTGAGAAGGGATCTATTTCCATAAGTTTGAAAGCTGGATAAGAATTGGGGTGTCGTGATCATATTCCAGAAAGCCAGGGCATGCAAACAGGTTTCTTTGGGCAAACACATGCTCTCTTCTGCAGACCTCCGTGGGCTCCCCACTGTCTGAGTGGGAAGATCTGACCTGGATTGAAGGCTTTTTGTCTTCTAGAAGGAAAGAGTATTACATTAAAGGCATTCTTAAGTGATAACATGTCTTAAGATGACTGAAAACCAACTTTAAATGCATACTGCCATTTACTAAGCCGTTAAGAAATTTCTTATCATTGCCTTGAAGCCAGAAATTCACAAATTCCACACAGTGGCCTTCTTAGGCCCACTTTGCACATCAAATTCTAAAATCAGCACAATAGCAAAGATGATTAGAAAATGTGCGTTATGCTGCAGCCAGTTAAAAACCTAAGGAGAACGTCCCAAGCTTTACAACAAAAGGTTACCATAATCGATCAGGCAACCTCCAATCTGAGAAACAAAATAACTAAAGTAAATAAAATGGAGTCTGAAAAACAAACAAAATATATTCTCAGGTCAAAATGTAAAAGAACCCGGAAGAGCCAAAGAAGAGTCAATACAGGTTTTCAATTTTATTACTTTGATTTAATAAAAATCTTTGGATAGTGTTTCAGGCTCAGTACAACCATAGAAATTGGAATGGCAAATACTGTACTGTGATTTATGGATTGAAAGGTTGTCCGATTTCATTATGGTGGTAAATATAACAGCGCAGGCACCTTCTCTTGGAAAGCTATTTCTAAACTGCTACATCAATATTCAGATAATCAAAATTGATATTTACCTTCTGCAAGAACAGTATGTGTGTGTATGTCCATGTGTGCATATGTCTATGTGTGCACACACACATTCTTACTATTTCCTCATCCTTTGGATTGCAGGAATACATGCTACGGGGACTGCTGTATTATTCCATATCAAAACCTACGCAGCTGCAAGGTGCCTAGCCATTTATACAGGATGTTCCTGCTAATCGTATCCTCCTCTCTCACTAAAATAAATTCAAGCAGAAGTACCAAGAGGCTCAGTTCAACTATTAGTTATTCCAGACCTACAAAGGCGTAACTTCACCTTCAGTTTACAATGACATAATTGATGGATAAATCACTGAAGCCCTAAAACATGCAGTCTAACACTTATGTTAACTCTATTTATATTTTTCAGTCAGAGTAGAGCACTGTAAATAATTTTTTAACTAAACATCACTTTTCATTCATGGTTTTGCAGCACAGGTACAAAGCAGTATTTTAAGGCAGACTTCAGAGCCTGCATGCCACTACCTACAGCATCACGGGGCAAGAGGCCAACAAGGAAGCAAAGGATGCGAGATGGCACCAGTGAAGGAGAGAGGGGCAGAAGTGAGGAGAGAGGGACAAGGATGTCCTCCTGCAAGGTGGAGCTCAGTGTGCATGCCAATTTCCTTTGCACACCTTGTGCCATGCATCCCTCCTCTCCCATCCCCAAAAGTTCTGTCCTGGCCATTCTTCCCTTCTTTCCTGTAACTCAGAATCACAGAATCAATCATTGAACAGTTTGGGCTGGAAGAGACCTGTAAAGGTCATCTAGTCCAACCCCCATGCAATGAGCAGGGACATCTTCACCTAGATCAGGCTGCTCAGAGCCCTGTCCTGTGTCACCTTGAATGTTTCCAGGGATGGGGCATCTACCACCTCTCTGGACAACATGTATCAGTGTTTCACCACACTTATTGTAAAACATTTCTTCCTTATATCTAGTCTAAATCTACTCTTTTAGTTTAAAGCCATTACCCCTTGTCCTGTCTCAACAGTCCCTGCTAAAATATTTGTCCCCATCTTTCCTGTAGGCTCCCTTCAGATACTGGAAGGCTGCTGAAAGGTCTCCCCAGAGCCTTCCCTTCTCCAGGCTGAACAGCCCCAACTCTCTCAGCCTGTCCTCATAGGAGAGATGCTCTGTCAGGCTGATGACTTTTGTGACCCTTCTCTGGACCCACTCCAACAGGTCCATGTCTTTCCCGTGCTGAGGGCCTCAGAGCTCCAGGCTGGTCTCACCAGAGTGCAGCAGAGGGGCAGAATCGCCTCCCTTGATCTGCTGGCCACATTTCTTTTGGCAGTGAGGTTAGACTTCAGGATGGCCACCTTAGGGGGCCAAGAGAGCCAAGGTCACACAGCAGGCGTTTTGCACGCTCTGCTGTGCCAGGAGAGCTGCGAGCAATGAGGACACCCCTCCAGCACGCAGTCCCACAAAACTGGCAGGCACTGGAGCCCAGGTGGCCAACAGGACTCCATGGCACAGGCTTGGCATCAGGCTGGCCTACACGCCGTGCCTCTGCATGTCTTCCACGGCCAGCTTGCACAATCCATGTTCCTCAGCCCTTGTGGCAGCAAGCCTGCAGGGGGAGGCCTGAAAAGGGTCGGGAGAGGATTATGGAGACAGCAACAGAAGCTCCAAGGACATGCACTCATCCTCTGCGGCAGGCGGAAGAGTGAGGGCATGTCTAGCCATGATAAATAAACCAGGCCACATCCCCATTTCTACACAACGCCGCAGGAGCCCACAGGGTGATCCTTTGCCTTGTCCCCCTCGATCATTGTCACCAGGAACAACAAGCGGCTCTTATCAGCAGAGACATTTCTGGGAAGGAGTGACTTCAGGACACAGTGTCCTTCCCCAGTCCCTTGAACCCCCAAGACAATTTACAATGCTGTCACTCGTACATACTCCCTCCTCATCTGCACAGTTCTTGCCTCTAAACTTAGCATTTTGATTTCTAAATAAATGTCCTTTAGAGCTCTTCGGAGACCTTGATGATAAGCCCTTTTATTGATATTCCAGTTTACTTTTTCAAAATATTTGCAGATTATAGGATAAATAGTGTTTGCTTTTATCCCTTCTTCAGGAGATAACAGTTCTGTAACTTATGTTACCCAGATGAAAATTTATTGGGTAGCACTGGGTAAAGCAGATCCTTTCCAAAATTAGCCTTTGACCCAGTTACTCTTCCATAAACAAGCTATGATTTAAAAAATCCTCAGTGGATAAGAGATGTCTGCAGTCCTAGCATCAACTTGCAGGGATGTTAAAAGGTGTAAGGATAACAAAGCTACATCATCCATATTTTACGGCATAGAGATCAGGGATGAAAAACTACGGAAAGCTTCCCTAATGAAATGTCAAAGCCAACTAGCTTCACTCCAGCTAATCCGCAAATCTTGATGACAGTGCAGATTATCCATCCTGCTAAACTGGCAAACGCCCAAGGAAGCTCATCTCCCAGGGATTACACCCCATTTAGGTTTGCCTTGCCTCTGAATTATTTGGAAGAACACCGGAGGGAACAAGTTTCAGCTCATCCATTTCCTTCTCAGGGCTTTCAGTACACTACCCAGTCTTAAAGCATCAAGCAACAACAGCACATGTACACACAGAGAGAGACAGAGCCCCAAATATTGACTTTCCTGTGCAATAGGCCAGTCACCAGTAGATACCAGGCGGAAAACCACTGACAGATGCTGCAATATAAACCTCCTAAGAACCTTCAAGTTTAGCGAAGAAATCTTCTGCTCTCCATCTATGCTGCCCTGACACTTGGATTTGAAACACGCTCGCAATGAGAGATTATTTTTTTCTCACACTGGTTATCTACAGAAGATCCTTTTTATAAGTCTCTGTTGTGCAGCTCCTGAATGTCAGGCCCAGCAAATCAAAACATTTTATTGTAATTTCATATTGTTTACTTTTGCAAGGCAGGATCTTGGCAGAGACAAGCGTTTCCTCCAGGGACAAGGAGGATGGGGCTGGGAGGGAGGGGGGAAGGACAGAGGGATGGAAGGAAGCATTTTAACGCAGACTTCCTCACTGTCTGCTTTAATAGGGACCCTGGCTGAAATACAAAGGAAGAGGTAGCTAGAAAGACCTCTGGCTACAAATTTAGAGATGCTGGAGAATGGGTGGGTGCAGAACAGAGGGCCGTGGCTGAGAAGCCTCCTCCCTTCTGTTCCCGCCATGCTCCCATGCACCTCCACAGAGCCAGCACGTCACCCATCCTAGGGATGCTCCTGGCTCCTTCTCCAGACCCTTCTCCTCCCTCCCCAGTGCCACAATACAGGTAGGTGGCCCTCTGAGAAAGACAGCACTACCAGAGCACTTCTTTCTCCCTCAGGATCTTCTCACTCTCCTGGTAAGGAAAAGGGGGAGGCTCCTCACACCCTGCTGGCCAGGGACACCGGAAAGCACTAGTGATCCCACCACAGGCATCTATTTTTAACTGCATGTTTCCAGGGAGATGTGACTCCCAATGTTTAAATGTTTGGGTAAGTATTATTTAAGCTGATAAGAGCATTTAAGAGCCCTAGGTTGGGGAATAAGGCATTTGGAATTTTTAACACATCGTATTTGCATCCCCCACAAATTCCCGGTTTCACTGCACCAGAGGCACCCTCCCTGCCTGCTGCTGAAGCCATGGTCCCCCGAGGAGCCTGCGGGAGGCTGATGATGCCAGAACAGCAGTATGGCCGAAAGGGATTTTATTGACTTCGTTTTGTCCCCAACTGTCTATACCAAGGGCTCAGACATTCTCAGTGTTGTTTTTATGTCCATCTTTCTTGGGCTGCTTTGCATGAGACAAAGACCCAGGACCAGACACATGGAAGGAGCACGATGCCTTGAAGCCATGACTTTTCCCATCTCCAGGACTGGTGGCGGTGGCAGGCAGACGGGCAGAAGCAAGCGACAGCCCCCGGCTCCCGCACTGCCAGGCAAACCTCAGCAGAGCCCAGCTGCCTGCTCTGCTGGCATAACAAATCACCCCGTCCTTCGGCATCGTCTCTCTCCCTCTCCTTCCCAAGCTTTGTTTAGGTAGAGAAAGTGGTTCGCAAAGACCTTTGCACAAACTCACCGCAACAACAACTGCCTTACTACGTAAAATGATTCACTGGTGTTTAAAAATCCCACAAACAGGAGCCCTTGCCGACTTTATGACGGACTTCCCACGAAGGCACCGAGGCCGGCAATCGCTAATGCTCCGTCTGGCATCAACTCCCTGTGAGTATCTCCCAGCAATAACAACTGATAGTAGAGCTTGGAGCCTACACATCATCCCCCTGTTTGTACATAAATTCCCTTTAAAAGGATTTCGGCATCCTCACACTGCTTCTTCCCAAGTGTTCAGGCTCTTAAAGCCAAGTCAGCCAGACAGAATGGTGCCACGCAACTGCAAACAACACGGAACAATTTTTTATTACGATACACGGCACTATTATTTCTAAAAGCACTGACAGTAATATGCAGCATGTAAAAATACACATTCATCATAAAGAGGTTAGATACTAATTCCTGCAGCTTCATTTTTTCTTAAGGGCACCAGCTCATTTTTCAATTAAGGCAGGATAATATTATTAATCATAAAAAATTGCTGATGTGTAAAATTATTTCCTTTCTAGCTACCATTGGCTGAGAAACGTCAGACACGATGCCTCTGGATTAGTCTAACTTCATGGCAGTACAGAAGCTGTTTGATCCTTTTGGGCAAGGATTCATGCCACGCACATCCTCAGCTGTGGGGAAAGGTCCAGCTCCCTGGGGAGCACATGGAGGCAGACCCAGCTCTTGCAGGAGTAGGTCCTGCAGCAAGTCAGCTTGTCCTGCATCTCTGCTGCACCGCATGCAGGCTGGCAGCAAGGAGCCTATGGATATAGATTCCCTTGGAAGAGCGAGAACCGTCCGCCATGGGGTGACACATGGGCCAGTATCTCAGGGCAGCTCCATGCCAGGAACGTGTTTTAAAGGTCTCTTTGCCTGAGCATCTCCAGAGCACTGTGTTTCAGCACCCCCTAAAGAGAGAGATGGTGTTTCTGTCCCCTCCCTCAATTTTTAGTGCTAAGTTTAGCACTCTGGGACTCTTTGATGAGAAGCTCAGTGCTTTCTCTGTAATGTTTTTTCCCCGTCTGCTGCTGTTGAATGGGTTTGCCTAATTTCTTTCAGAATAACCAGGTGCTTTGCCTTCAGACTGGGCCACCAAAAGCAGTATGAAGGAAAGAGAAGAATTTAAAAAACAACCCAAAGCCTTTAAAATAGTAATATGGAATACCACAACTTCTCCTTGCATTGTAGTAAGCAAGGGAGACACCTGGACTCTGGTTTGGCAGGCCCTGAGATGATGCTACAGAGGTGCAGGCTCATGAGCATCCTCCAGAAGGAGGGGAGCTCCCTGCCACAGTACTCCCTGATACCCAGCTCCTCACCTTGGGAACCTGGTGGATCACTCCCAGCACGAGAGCCCAGCTCTACCACAGGTTAGATGCATGTTTTGGGCACACAGGAGGGGACTGGCGTGTGCCCTGGACCTGTAGGCTCCTGTAAGCAGCTGGCCATGCCCTCCAGGAGCCCTCCATGAGACACAAGCAGAAGCATCCCAGGCAAGGAGCAGGACTGCCCCAGGCCCCTCAGCAATGGGGCTGGGAGATGACCCTCCGGCAGGTTTGCTGGGGATGATGGAGCTGGAGGGAGGTATCTTGGCTCCTGGCTCTGCAAGTGTCGGTGGCAGATCTGATCCAGACAAAATGCCTTGTCTGCAGCCACGTGCCCAACCCTCTTCCCATCTATGGGCACTTTCCCTCCCACACATCGCTAAGTCATACATCCCCTGACTGTTAAGATTTTGCACTCCCCCGCTCACAGGACCTCCCACAAGCAGCTCATGGTTCAACCTTTGCCCATTGCCTGGAAAACTTTCAGCGTCACTCCCAACTCGTGTGCCCCCATTGTTCATCTCCTCCTCCCTGGTCTCATTTCTCCCCTGTTCTGGAAACCGCATCCTCTTATTTTTTTCCCATAGTGATCAATCTCCTCCCAGCTGCAGAATCCTCCTATTTTTCCACAAACAATCCACTCCTTAAAACAATTCCCAGTTATCGGTAGCCTTGTGCCACAAGTTTTCTGACATCACCAAACACTTTCATATCTGAAGATGGTTTTATTTATATATTCATGTATAAGAAGGGCAACCTTCTACCACCTTACTAACTGCTGAGCAAAAGTGAGTGCATGTAGAGGAAAGGCTGGATGATTCGGGGATGCCCCACCCCATGGTTGTTGCCTCCTGGCAAATACTACCAAGAGGCGCACTTCACTTGAAGTCTGCAGGGGCAAATCAAATAAATAGAAATTGCGAGTTTCAGCCAAAAAAATCTTTTCTGACGAGAGTCTGTGCTAGTTGTATGACTCATCTCATTAAGATCAGTGAGAATTGGAAAAAGCCGCAGGCCAGAGTTTGCGTGTTTCTCCTGGCTGAGATGGTCAGCTGTATTTTTCCTTGTGAAAAGGAAAACTAAACCTGTGCCACCACAGCAATAAACGTAGTGGGGTTACTGGTCAGCAACACGCCAGATACCACTTCCAGCTGTGCTATAGTTGGTAACTACTCATTGGCAGCAATTGTTACAACTGCATTACCAGAGAGTGATTTTCACATTATGTATACGCACTTTTATATATATA
>VZRU01002385.1:127714-161340 GCA_013398155.1 Pedionomus torquatus
TTATTTATTTATTCCTCTCTCTTTCCCACCCTTGATCTCTCTTGTCCCCGTTTCCCCATGCGACTTCGAGCATCCCCTTGCCCGCAGAATCCCGGCTTTAACATCCTCTAACTCTTTTCGTCAAGGGCAAAAATAGTTTTGCAGAGGTTTGAAATCGCTGTTAGCGCAGCCAGCAGCTCATTGGAAGGTGCGGTGCATTAAACTAAATCCGTGGCTAGTATTACATAATATGCCCTCCAATGTACATAGAAGATGATTGTAATTCCATCTGGATTTCTGTTGATATTAGCAAACCGCTCGAGATTTCCTCTTGCGGTTTAATGGGCGTTACAAAACCTTTGACTGGGGCTGGATCAAACAGATTATGATTTAAGAAAGGGTAAGGCACGCACACTCATGACATTGTAGGAATTAGTGAAAGAAAAAAAAAATACTTAGTAGGTCATCTGCCTAATCCATCTTCCGAAAGAGAGTAGGAATGTCCCTCATAGGATAATTTATGGGCATTTGTCTAGTTTTCTTTCAAATGTTCCAAATATGTGGCTTCCTCATTGCCCGTAAGAATTTAGGTCAAGCTGCCTGAGAGTGAATTTTGTAGCATCTCGGGATTTAACATCCACTACTGTTATTCCAAGGTGGGTTGTTGGTTTTTTTTTTTCCCAAACTGTGCAGTTGCAGTTGGTCATTTCTTTCTTGCTCAGCAGGATGGAAAGATTTTGGCTATCACTCTCCCCAAGCTGAGAGCCCAAGGAAAATGTCAGCTCTGTGCTAAGTGCAGCCAAAAGAATAAGTCAAATGTCAGGACTTGTTAGGATAGCAATGGAGAAGAAAATAGATTTTACACTGATCTGTAAATCTGCAGTGCACCTGCATCCTGAATACAGCTGTGGCTCTGGTCTCACCATCTCAAAAAGGGTGTGGTAGAGCTGGAAAAGGTTTGGAGGAGGCTGGCAGTGATGACCTGTGTTTTGAAGCAGCTTCCCAGTGGGGTCGATGCAGCCCTGGCAGGAGGCACTCCAGGGGAGACGTGACAATGGCTTCTCAGCTCAGGAGCAGCATGGAAGAGTGAGGAGGGACTGCCAGCTGTGACTTCCAGCACAAGAAGCAGAGGTCATTAGGTGCAGGTAGCAGGCGGGGGCTTTGCCTGACTGTATGGAAGTGATTTCTTCACACAAAGGCAACTGCAGAGCCCCTGCCCATTTGAGTATCTGACAGCAGGCAGTTGGTATCATTTTGAGCTGAGAATGGACAGGCTTACAGGGGGGCAGCCAAAGCCCAGCTGGTGCAGGAGGGTCCCTCCACCAGAAATGGTTCATGGCAGGGCTTGCTCTGCGCTTACACTCTCCCCTAGATGTCTTTTGATAGCTGCTGTCTACGCGCCAGCAGGAAAAACACCTCTCAGATTTAATGTCACATCTGGGTTAATATTTTGCTGCCCACAGCTTTCAGCTTTCCTAGTATCCGTATCGAGTAGAATTGAGTACTAAAATGGACAAATGGCTTTCTGGAAGGTATGAGGACGCAAGATGGAGGACTCCTGTAAGCAAACAGAGAGGCAGCTGGGAATGTTGGCAACCAAGCAGGCAGCTTGGGCTGGTGGTCGGGAATGTGAGGGGGAGGTGGTGGATTCAAATGCACGACAGCAAAACTGTCTTTAAACAGTTTTATTTAAGAGTGGAAAAAGGTTCTAGTTTGGAAGAATGGAGCGGCTAGCGTTTCAGGACTGTCAGCTGTCACAGGAGCGCTTGGATTATGTTACCACATTTCCGTCAAGATTGGAGAAGGTGTTGTCAAATGTATTCACGAAGGCTTGCGTGGACTTGGTGACGCTGTGTGTGGAATGGAATGTGCGCATGTGTGAAATCATGAGCCTGTCATTTTACACTTTTGGGAGGGAGTGGAGAGGGTGAGGTAGTGCTGGTGTCATAAGCTCTTACAGGTGTTAACCTGTTACACAAAATTGAGTTCCTGAAGAAGTCTGCTTGTTTCAGTGGGAGAATGGCAATGCTGTACCAATTCATGGCACATCGTGGAAATTGGGAGCGCCAAAGCCCACTGGAAAAAACATCATTATGCATCGAGTCACTGAAGAGAGAGAGTCGTGGGGTGCAAACAAGTTTCTGTCACCCTTCTAAAATGTGACAGAAATAATCAAATCTAGCTGTGCCCTGGGGACAATGACCTTAATTTAAAATCAATCAAAAATCCCTCTGTCAATGGCAGCTGATTGCCCTGTTCACGTCTCAGACTGATGCTGTCCCAGGCCTGCCCTCGTCAGCACCGTTACACAAGTGGGCAAGCATTACGTCGTCTTCTTGTCGCCCTCCCTTCCTCCATGTCTTTGTTTCTATGCATTAGTTTATAAAGCTGTACAGTTGTGCCTCAGCGTGGCTGCTTCATCCGTGCGGTTTCTCCTGAATTTGCTTGGTCAATGGTTTGTATCTTGATACAACACCGGGAGAAGACCTTGCTCTGGTGAGGTGGGCTGAACTGCAGGAGGCAAACCACATCAAGAATGCAAATGAAGGAGTCCAAGCTACGCACCTAAGTGGCCTTAGTGACTCACGAACATAATTCTTTATGGGACTGACCCCATTTACAGTTTTCACAGTGTCCATGCAGGAAAATATTTTCACGTAGATCAGGATTGTCACCATTCACCTGTCAGGTTCCTCCACCTCCACCTGGATCCTAACATGAATTCAGGCTTGTGGCACTTGTGAACTCTTTGTTCTAAAGCCAGGTGGCTAAGGTAACTATATAGAGAGGATTTGCATGAACTTTATGTATCGCCAGTGCAGATAAGTATACCAATGGGCTGTTATTCTTTCCCTTTGTAAAGCATGTAAAACCAGTTGGCAGCATCATTCATCTCACCCTATTACTTTGTCTCATAGAAACACTTTGATCCCATGACAATGCTGTACAGTAGGAAAATTAATGTTACCAGGTGTGATTATTAGTAAAACAATCCAGGATGCATTGCAAGCTTTAAATTGGAACCCCAAATTCAATATAAGCACCCACACTACAAATGCTGGGTTGGGGGGGGAGAACTGATGGGTGCGCACACACTCTTGGTTGAGAACTTTTGGAGTGTGGCAAGAGTGCTTGTCTCACCCAAAATGAGGATTCTGAGTCGATGCAAGATTCATAGCGACAGAAGTAATTTTCAGGTCCTCCTCTAATAATATATAGACAGTAGGAAGCCCGTGGCAAGTCTGAATTGAGTACTAAGCAGCTTTAAAATTGTTTAAGGCATTATCTATTATAAGGAAGTTTATAAAGCTCCATCTCCATTATTCGAGTTTTCACGAGGTCATAATCCACTTGACCCTCATGGTTTATTTCATCACTATTGTCCCTCAAAGGAATTATAACCTTTACCATTACCACTTGCTAAATATATCAAGAGGTTTTAGTGACATTATCATAAATCACCAAGCTCGGCTTTGTTGCTTGTAATGTGACCATAATACCTACAGGGTTTTGATGCAGGGATTGTCAGCCTGATCTATTTGTATTTTTAAAATTACTTTATAATAGGGGCACATGCTTACAGATATGAAGTATTTTGGCTTTTCTTTTGCATTTAAAAATTGCCTTTTTCTGAGGTCATCTGAACTTGAAGTGCTGGCTTTTTAGGCAAAGTTTCTGAGATGAAACATGAAAAATGTAAACTCAAGGATATTGAAATCAAACACAATGACTTCAGGTAACACCATTCTCACAGTTGTTTCTCTTTTCACTTAAATGCATGAGTTTTCATTAGAAATCCTATCATAATTTAATTATCCTGAAACCAGCTATTGAGAAGAGCAAAAGTATCACAGGTAAGCCATATGTTGCTACATGAGTTTTTAAAAGGATAAGTCATAGGCAAGCTAATTTCAAATGAGAGTTTTGGATAAAAGTAATATGTGTAATTCTGTTGCTTGTTTTATTTCAATCTATTTTTCAGCAGAGAAAAGCAGGTCCCACGTCAGTCCCCCAAGGGATCTAAAAGAGAATTTGCTGCATAAAAGATGTGCTACTGAACCCAATTTGCAGTTACACTAAAGATCAGCTAGGATCAGAAGTTGGCCTCAAAACCATTTTGACAAGACATACCTTGTAAAACGGTAACTGGGATCCAGTCAAGCTGCTTCTGGCTCCAAGAAGGCTTCACCAGTGCCATAAATCAGGCTTGCTTGCTGGAACTGCTGGGATCCAAAACTGCATGAGATTCTTCCTTGTAGCTTATCTAACATGATATTTTGGGCAGGTCTGGGCACACAATACCGCTTCAGTTGATGTATGGCAAAACACCTTGAACCCAAAATATCTCATCTGATGAAAACTTGGAAATTCATCTTTGGGGAAGAGGAGGAGGAGTTGTCTGTCTTTATTCTGCAGAGCTTTCCACTGTGGCAGACAGGGGTATAAGGGGTGCATGTCGGCATCCTCCACCTCCCCGCCAGCCCACGGGCTTGCATGTCTATGGTGTATTAATTTACATCTCAACTAGTCGCTCTTCAACCTTTATGGTCAGGGGAGAGAAACAGACACTTTTAGGATGCAATTCATTTGACCTTTCTTAGACATCTACTTTAGGAAGAGATAAATTACTCCCCCAAGCATCTATGTTTCTCTGCTGATCACAAAAGGACCAGAGGGTGATTAGTTAAGAGGCAGGTATCTATATTGCAAGCTGTGTACATGCAATTAAGCAAATCTCAATCTGATTTTCTACAATGCTGCTCTCATAATGGCTGTTGAAGTGTATTATAAATATTTTGTATATTATAAATATTTTTTATATATATATGTATCTTGTGAATATATAAACTAACATATTTTCCTCCTTCTTTAAGCAGTCTTTACTTTGAGAAACATTAGGTTAGCAAGGCCTGCATGTTGTGTTGGAGTTGATCATGCTGGTCCTCTGCTCGGAATTTTTTTCAGCTACCTCATGAGAAATTGGCAATTTCCGCACTTTTGCACCCTGCGACTTTTGTCAAATACTTGTCTGATTTAATGTAAAGGTGAAGGAAGAGCATATTTTACACCAAGGAAATGCATACGGCATCAGAAACAGCTCTTGTCACTGTATATGACTAGAAAGCAAAGTTGAATGCACATACATTTTTGTTTTCATTGGATAGCAGGGCAAGATTTTAAAAATTATTACTACTAAAAAAAATAATTTATGGTAGAGAGAGTCACTGTACTGCCATAAGCCCACTGAGCCCATGTGCAGTACGTCTCAGAAAAGGCCCAAGGCTCAGATGTCTATCTCTATGTTCTTGTATTCCCAACAAGAAGTGAATAATGCATTAGTTTTGCTTCAAGCAGCCTATTTTGAATATGCTTTAGCCAGAATTACTGGCTTTCATGTAGTGTATATTGTTAACAGAGGTCATGGTCTGTGCCTATCTAGTGCTGTCTCCAGAAGTGCCCTGGTACAGCACATGAAGAGGTTTCACTAGAAGTCTTCCTTGTTGCTTGTGACCATGGGGTCACAATATGATTTCCATATTTCAGGGCCAGATCCAGCTGGAGTCCATGGAAATGGCCCTGCGCACATCACGGGCCTTTGGCTCTGGCCCAAAATATTGAACAAAGCAGGAGGAGGGAATATGCATATATATATCTATTACACTGATATGAGAGGACGCATACTTTCTGTCCTTGTACTGTTCTGTGGAGATCAGCCCTGTGACCATCCATCCCTTCACCCAGGCACCCAGAGCGTGCGTGCTCAGCTGCGTTGAGAACATCTGAAGCCGTGTATTAACGAGTCACCCCCCAAAGCTGTCCTGCAGTTGGCCAAGGTGAGGATAGCCTGAAGAAAGCCTTTCTTAAACCTTCAGGTCTTGACGAGGGCCACCGGCTCCCCCAGTACTGATGATGGCCCTCGTCATCTGCCAAGTGGGAACTTGTTTGAGACAGGAGTTGCACAGCTGAGTGCTGGGGTGAGACCATGCTCTTGGCTGCTGTACAGCTGTACCACTCTCTCCTTCAGCAGCCACGGTGGTCTAAAAAGAGAATTAGCTTGCAAGGAGTTATTAAGAGAGCATTATTTCAGATAAAGGGTATCATTTGCAAAAGAGTAGGCGTTTACAAGCACACATGTACACACATACGCAGGCGCGTGCGCGCACATCCCTTGTTTAAGTTTCCACAGCTACCCTTGGTGCAACGCAGCCAGCTGTTAAATCTGAAATAGCAACGGGTGCACATCATACGCCCTCTGTATTACCATTTGAAAGGGACAGTTCCTTGGGAGGATGGGAATTTGACAGGATATGAATATGTCTGAGACTCTATTAGGCACTAATTCAGCAGGACTGACTGAATGAGATGAAGAAGCAATGAGGAGGAGAGAATCTCTTCAAATTTGAGCTGATTGGTAATTTTGATGAAAGCCCTTTAGTCTCATTCAGTGACTGTTAATTACCTCTGGAAATTAACATTTATTTTTCTCTTCAGGAAATGTTGTTCACCTGCCAATATGGAAAGATTAATTAAATTCTTCCATGGATGAAGGTGAAAGTAGGGTCCTTGTGGTCAGTGCACATTTTGGCTGTGGTGGCAGGAATATCATGACAAATCCCCCTCTGAAAAGAGCAGTCCAAGCTCTTTCCTCTTGTGTTTTCAAATGATAAGGGTGTCCTTGTCCTTCTGGGGTGAGGCTGGGCTGTCAGGTGCTTTCAGCAGGGATGCCTGGGTGGGGGACAGCTGTGAAAGAGGGAAGGGAATGCACAGTTAAAAAGCTTGGAAGTAAATTAGGGCAAGCCTCTTGTTGTACTCAAAGAAAAAAAATTAACAATTCAGGACAAAGGTATCTCTGCTTAAACCTAAGGGAAACCCTCAGCTTAGACCCACCTATACAGAGTATCACAAAAGTTAATTGATTCTAAAAAAGTGATAACTTGAACCTTGCATTCATAAGCTGCTCATAAACATGACAGCTTCTCCTACCAGTTCTCATTTATTTGATCTTGGCTCAGCCTCAAAAGCTGCTTTTGTCAGCACTAATGATGGCCCTTCCACTGCTCAAGAGTTTATTTCCAATATCCACTATTATGCCATTCACTCCTGCTGTGCAGAAATAAAAAAAAAGGGAAGAAAGAGAGAGCAATGTCCCAGGGAAACTCCTGTACATGGTTGGTACGGGCACTTGATTGAGTTCCTGATTTATAGCTGTCAAACAAATGTCTGGGCACAGTTGCTAAAAATCAGGCGGCATCATAAAAGGAAAGGAATGCTCTGTTCCTCAATTTTTTTTTTTCTTCTTTTTTTTTCTGAAAGGAAGTCCTTGCATTAAGTTTTAATGATAAATAGATGGAAAGTCACTTGGAAGCCCAACGGGCAGAAAGATTTCAGGCTGCCCCTGTTATGCTTGCAAAGAGGAAATGAGGCAGCTGAGAAGAAGCTCAGCATCGGGAAGAAGGCAGACAGGTCAAACGGACAGGCTTTCCAGAAGCAACCTAGCTGGGAACAAACAACCAGCTGCAGTCAATCAAAACCAGCAGGGCAGCCAGCTCCAGAGCCGGCTCCCGGTTTGCGGCGCAAGCCAAGCCACCCCATGGGAGCCACTCTTGTGCTCCCATCTTCTGTGCAGCAAGCTAGCATCGCCAAGGGATCTTGCCAGGAGTGTGGCAGCTGGACTGGGAGAAGGATGCCTGTCTGCTTGCCAGCCTTCCCACCTGCAAAAGCTGCTCACCACCCTGCTGCTCCACACACACAGCTCCAGCCCCCTGCAAGGCTCGTCTGGGTACTGGACCGGGGACCTCAGAAAGGGGGTGTCCAGGACAGCCAAGAACTTGGGGTTTGATCCTGGTGTCAGGCTGCAATATTCTTCACACATCTGCTGGGATAATGAACAGGCCAATGCAGTGATGAAAAATGCAACCCTCGCTGATTTGGCTTGCTTGGATCAGAGGGAATTCTGCCTGACAGAGGCATGGGATACTACCCTGTAGGTTTAGCTGGTGGCAACATTGAAGGATTGCAAGATTACACTTGGAAGGCTCTGTTACAGGTGAGAGACTAGCCCATTTTGGCTCTTCACTGTTCCCTATACATAGTGAAGATGAATTAATACCTTGGCCCACTGGCAAGTACAGGTTACAGATTTTACCTCTAGTCTGCTTTGGATTGTGTTTTGAGATCAGTATGGGAAAGTGCAGCAAGCCACCAGTGTTTGATGTATTTTGCATCAGCTATAATGTAAGAGATTGCTGTCAGCCAATGGTGGCATCTTTTGCTTGCAATAAATTTGGAGATCAGAATCCATTCAACAGAATCCATGCCGGGCCAGAGCAGTGGAAATTACGAAGCAAGGCAGCAAGAAGCAAGCAGAAGTGGTAGGAACAGAGAAGATTGGATGGAAAGGAACAAGAAATTCACATAAGGCACATCAGTTCAGTGGCCAGTCTGAAAAAAACAAAGGAAAAGATTTGACTAGAGCCCTTTTTGTTGCCTCTAAAAATGTCACACGTGGAACAAATATATCATTTCCAAAGAAAAACACAGAAAGTCTTTGTTATGTTCTTACAAATGTTTTCTATTTCTTGTCCAGCTACATCTTTTTACCAAGTTGAACTCAGTTCTGCAAGTTGCTTCTTCAAAACTGCATTTTTTGACAAATTTGTTATTTGCCAAAAACATTCTCCCAGCCTTAATTAAAAAAAAAAAAAAAGGCAAAACAAAACCAAACCAAAAAACCCAACAAAATTCAATGGACTGGAAAGAGTCCAGTAGGCTTTGGTTCAGGCCTTGTAAAGTAGCAAATAAACATTTTCTGCATGCTTTGGGAGAGCATATGAGTCCTCAGTCCTCCACAGTCTGCATAAAAGAAGGGAGCTAGACACATAGAGAAATATCTAGTTAGATTTATTCCATCTTCAGTTAAGAAGGCAAGCTAGATCTCCTTCAGCCTCTGGTACTGATGTCCTGCTGTCATGATTATAGTCACAAAACCTTTTTTCTCTTATATGGTACACAACTCCAAGTGTCCCAAAGTACATCAAAAGATAAGTAAATAACTCCATGAACAAAATAAATGAATGCACATAAACAGGGAATACAGAGGCTACCTGAAATAATTCTGTCTTATTTGAACTTGCTTTTAGCTTGTCTGTCTTCAACTAATCATATTATAGCAAATATGAACATAGAGATGCTATGATAACAGCTTTTATGGTGAATGTGGTTTTCAGGCTGATGAAGCTAAAATGCAGTGTTTGAAGTCTAATGGCAAGCGAGAGAGAAAACACCTATTAGACATGATAGATGAGCAGTGTGTCCAGTTCCTAAAAAAAAAAAAAAAAAAAAAGAAACTGGCTCAAATGCTGTCTTCTGAGACAGAAATATATAGAGATATACCCGTGTATGTCAACCCTAGCACTGAAGACGTAGTTCAGAAGTGACTCAGAGATGCACATGCGCATGTTTGCATATATGCTTCTTGTTACAGTATTCTTTTCAGTGTCCAGAAGAGTCTACCATAGCATTTGCCCACTATGTTTGCAATATCACCCGTTCTTCTAAAAGCAGCCACCATACTGTAGTCCTACAAAGCTTAGAGAGCATTGGCTCTCCCTGGCTGTTGGGATTTTGTGACAGCTTCTACAAGAGCAGCCAGTGCATGAGTAATACCCGGAGCCTGGCACCCTATGTCATTGTGATTCCACGAGACATTATTTTATGATGCAAACACACTTTGACCTCCATAGCATGCAATATATCAAATGTGTAATGTATGCAAAAATGATCCCAATAAGGGAGAAGGTAAATAAATTTGTTATGATTTTAATGATATGCATTTTAAATGTCACTTTTGCTGAGCAATTAGGGTCTGAAGAGAGTGACCTTTGCGCAGTGCCCAGATTGTCCTGAGGCATGGTACCTCTCCATGCATTTATTACTGCCTTACATGATAAAGTGTCACCAGTATGATGTAAGTCCATCATTTGAGGAAGGGACCCTTTTGGCCAAGACACACATTAAAAGCTAGGCAGTGGACATGTTTTGCCACAGGAATACCGTGTAAGAAGGGAGGAATAGTGTTTATTGAAACGCACTAGCCCAGTCCTGCAGAGACAAACACATTGCCACCCCACAGCCACTCGCAGTTGAAACGTTTTGCTTTTGAGCACAGTGTTGCCCACCGCACTCCATGTCGGGGGGAGTCCATTTGCCACCAGAAGCAACCTGATTTGCTGCTTCTCCTGTCCACTCGGCAGGTTGCAAAGGGCTGGGCCAGTGATTCCAGTGCACATGTGTGCCTTCCCAACATGCATAGACATGGGCTGGAGATCTGGACAGCAAAGAACAAAGGAGACCAAATCCCCACACTATAGCATGACATACTGCCCTTCCCCTTGCTTCCCAGGTGAGGAACATGGTATCTAACCAAGCCAGAGGAGATGGGCCATGTTGTCCATCCAGAAGTGGGAACACCACCTTCTCCTTACCCATCCCTGCTGCTGGATTCTGATGCAAGCCAAACAGCTTCCATAGCACCGTCTATTCTCGGGTGTACCTACCCTCTGAATCAGGTTCAGATGTTTCAGCTACTTAGTCAAGCCAAGAGACTTTAACTAGTCAGATGTGGCTCCACTAGTCTCTCATTACTGACAGCAGTTTCAAAGGCAAGCTGTTGGGCAAAGTGGCCCACATGGTCACTACAGTCATCCTTCTGCTGTAGCCACAGTGGCAAAGGGGAAGGAAAGCCATAGGCAGCCACCTTCCAGCTCCTGTGCATCCACTGATGGTGCTGGCAGATCAAGTATGGGAACTAACTGCACCTCAGGTCTAAGGCTATAAATTATTACCTTTACAGCTGAGGCATTTTAATATGTGGTAAAATGCAATTGCAAGTAGGAAATATTAAAATGCAGGACTCTGTTTGGGCAAGAACATTGCAATAATGTAGTAATGGGCAAGGTCTACCTTCCAACTGCGCCTTTGCAAGTGCTGTCATAAATAGTGGACATTGTGTGGCATCTGTCAGTTCATAAACAGCGCAAAGCCTCACCAGAAAGAGCCATTTTTTCCCACTCTTTAATATTTTTCCTTCAATATTTGTAAGAAGTCAGTGTTCATAAAAGCTGAGTCTCTGGTGAAGACTGCTGGAGTTTCCTGCTGGGCTGACAGTAGGTGGTAAAGGTGGCAAGAGGACCGATGGCTCCACTTTGTCAAGGAAGCCCCACTCTAGGCTGGAAGGCCAACACCAGCAAGGGAGATTCAGACAACCTCCATATCTAACCCGCTCTCGGTTTTATTGCTAGCAAGGCTGTCAAGCATTGGGCAGATGGCTAGTATTTTCTTTCACTATCAGTCTCTGTTGGATTCAGACCAATGATGTAAATATAAACAACTCTGGCTTTCACTCGCCAAAGCCTCCTGCCATCCGCCCTCCCAGAGAGGTGTTATTTAAATGAACTAGGGAAGTAGGCACCAGTGAGTAAAACAAATCAATTTACCACACAAACTGGAGAACTGATCTCTTGAACTGAGTAGTCGATTTTGCCATCACTAGCTGACATCCGAGGGGATTCAGTTCTGTGTTTACTACATGCCTGGTATTTGGTGGCTTTGCAGGGTGGGAGAGGTGTTGGAGTATTTAGGACAGCGTGTGTTTTATGCCATCTGGCATGTTTGAGCCACATATGGAGCTCCTGCAACACTGAAATGTTGAACGATTGAAGCCCAGACCTGGTGGTCTGCCCAAGTCTAGCTGCATTTTCACAGTGTGAGTCCACCTTCAGGGTCGATTCCGGTGAATCCAGGGAAAATTTAAATAATCAGTTAACAGTTTAATAGTGCTTTGTGCTGCTTCTTTCCAGTGTTCCCATATGAGTGATTTACTGCCACCAGTTCTGCATTGGCCTTGTATTTCCAGGCTTTGATGCATGCAGCACGTGACCGTGGGGTGTTAAAAGCCTGGTATAGCCCAGGTAAATATAAATGTATGAAAGTGCCTACTACTGCTTCCCCATGAGGAAGAGTGGCTCGTATGACACTATTATTCACATCCTCCTTATGAGACCTGCCCACTTGGTGATAGGAAGAGAGGGACAGGTCTCAACTCTGGTGCAAACTCATGGAGCAGCACTCATGACTCCAGACCAGCTGAGGAACTGGTCCTAGAGAAAAAACAGTCCCAGCCATCATCCCACTCTGAATATAGCATTTTTTTTTGTGTAGTATCCCCCTTCCTGGTACTTTGCCTCCCTCATCATGTGCTTCTTCAATCCTTGCAGCTGATCTTTCCTGAGCAGCAGTATCACCAGTAGCAAGCTTGACCCTTTTCAGTCTGCTCTTGCTATGACAATGGATATACCATTGGGGTCCACAAGACATTGGGAGGAATGTCAGACATTGTCAGGACATGTCAGAAACCCTGCTGGATTTTTTTTCCACTCACAGAGTGGAAAGGGGGAATATAACAGAGCAGATAAGAAAAGTTTTATGTCCAAAAATGGTACTTTCCAGGCTTAACTGTTTAAAACCTTAGCTTCTGGAAAATGTCCCATTCCAGAGTAGAGAGACCTCAGAGTACTTTCATTCCCTGCTGGAAGTGAGACCTTAAATCAAAGAATTAATAGGAGAAATAGCTCCTCTAATCTCCAGCAGCATGTTCCATCTCAGGAATATTTGCAGGTAAGCAGCAGCCCTAAACATCACTGGAGAGATATTCATGTCTTTCAAAAGCATTTTTTCTTGTTTGTTTACAATGCACATGTCTCAAGTCCTGATTTTTGTTTTGGTTGGTTGGTTGGTTTGCTCTACCAAAAGGTAGTGCATAGGGATGGATTGGTACTGGCATTATTCATCTGAAGCCAGTATGCACCTTTTATAGAGCAATGGCTTCAGAGAGTGGAGGAAAAAAAAAACAACCAAAAAAAGCATCTACATATTTCTGGATCATGTATTAAAAATTATTCTGAAATATTATCATGGATTAATATAATGCTGCCATAGACAGTCTCGGTTTCAATGATCACTGAGAAGAGAAAGGAATAGTTCACAGGGCATAAACGAACAGAGAGACTGCTGAAAAAGAAAGCATGCAAATTATAGGGAGAGATGTTCAGTGCTCTCATTTGAAATATTAAGTCTACAAAGTCTGAAGGCGGGGGGGTATGTTCTCATGCAATTCTACAAGGATACCCGTGTTTTACATTTACAGCCTTCCGGGGAATATCTGGAATTCAGCCTATGCTGCCTTTCACAGGCAAAATAAATAGAGGCAAAATATAGAGTGAATACAATAAACCAAGGTTGACTTGTATCTAGACTTCTGAGAGCACAGTATTTGCTTCATTTTTTTTTCCTCCAGAAATTTCTGAAAGCACAGGCTTTTTTAAAAAACAGCCAGACAGAGAATCCTTCTTCCTCCCTCTGGTGATTTTTCTCAACCACTTGCGCTTTCACTGTGCTGCTGGAGTAGCTGGGAGACAATTGGAGGTTATTTTTAGACCGACTCACTCTGTAAAGCTGACATTTGTAGGTTAGGCGTACCAGTTGCCGACTGCTTCTGCAGCTGCATCGTCCTTAAATAATTCGCCTTCTAAACAATCGGACATCCCCCTCCTCCTTCCCCAGTCTTTCTTCATAAGTATCAAAGTACTAAATCCATGTTGTGTCTGTCAACATTTTCAGTTGACGATGAGGTAAAAGCATCATTTAAGAGGCACAGTCAGCTCATGTCCTTTCAGGCAGCTGGAAAAACCCAATGTGATGCAGTGTTTCTGTACATCGGATCTGCTCCTAATGCAGAACAATGTGCTCAGCACCCCTTAAAGCACGCAGAAGAAGACCACCAGCCTGTGGTCTGTGCTGCTGGGTCAGATTCATGGACTGAGGGTCCTGCTGAGGTCCACATCAGATCTCCTTCTCTGCTTGCTGTCCTCTCTGAAAAAATGGGCAGCAAGAGGAATTTGGCTGTCTGCAGCTCACGTCCCCCTAAAGAGGAGGATGCCCAGGAGAACTGTGCAATGTGGCCTGCATTTCTCGGGCTTGTCTTTTGACATCCTTGCCCAGTGAAGGTGGGGAAAATGAGCTAGCATAGCTAAACTGAGCCAAATTGATGGTGTGCCCTGCCTCTGGGGAGCTATCTGAGCATGGACGTGCAGGCAGTCCTGGTGCACGCCCTCTCGAAAGGGTCAGGAATGTGTGGCACCCCATGAGCAGCAGCCCACGGGGGCTGGGGAGCAAATTGCTGGGACGGATTTGGTCGCTGGCTCAAGGAGCTGGAGAAGTCCTGGTGTACCACAGACTCCACACTGCAGTTATTCACTGCTCTTAAGCCCTAGCACTTAGCAGCATGGCAAATTTAAATCACTGAGCTTTCAACTCTGAATCTGCTGGAGTTTACGGAAACACAAAGACCTTCTAAGCCCAAGGAGGGAAGACAGTTGCTAAAATCTGAATTCAACAGCAGATTATATTATGAAACTGCCATTAACCTACTCTATATTATAATCTCAAATCCTTCTAACATATTTGGCATTCAGCAGTACAAACATTATTTTCCACTTTAAATTAAGACTGAACAGAAATCCTTTTTCCAGTCAGCCTCTTTCTTTTGCTGGTGCTTTTGGGGGACTAATTTTAAAACAAATATCTTCATGCAAATTGCTGCATAAATACATCCAGGCACATAATCTTTTAGGGCAAAATCCATTTTTTCCAGTGGAGACCACACATGGGCTCCATGCCAGGTAAAATCTAGTCTTGTGAAATCCAGCCTCAGCCACCCCATGAAGTCGGAGTTCTGCTGCCCTGCTCAGAGCAATGCTCCTACTGGGGTTTATGAGCGTAGAGGTAACTATGGACCACCATAACACTGGTGCCAAGTTACCAGGACCATATCACCCTTTTCTGCCCTTATAAAGCATATTCCCACCATGGTCCATTTAGGACAACCACAAAATTTCCTTCCAAGGAGCCGAGTGGGGGGAGACAAAACGCATCGCTGGTGGACCCACACCTCCTTCTGTGTAGCCCAACTGCATGAGGTGGCTGGGAAACGATTGGCTGATCCTTTACACCAGCATCACCCATGTGAGCAACTGGATTGCTCTACCAGAAACAAGTGCTATTCCCATCCCTCCAAACAGGGAGATTGGAGCATGACCAAAATTGAGGTAGTTGGAGGTAGGGTTGCTGGGAAACCAGAATGGCTCAGGCAAGGACACAGTTGAGATTTAAGTAGTTTGTGGAGGGAGGCACTGCTGGGCAGGGTGACCGAATAGAGGAACAGACAGATAGAGCAAAACAACAATACCCTACCAGATTCTTCTTTTCTAAGTTCTGTACCTTCTGCTGGAATTCAGCAAAATGAAAATGTTATTAGACTCTCTCTCTTTTAATGAAATTTCCATAGTCCCAGCAAAGTAGCGCTCTTGGTTGACACAGGAGAGCACACTGTGAGGGAAGCACTATATCACCTACGTCAGTCAGTGTGTCTTGGTCCATGCTCGTAGAAGCCCAAAGCTGTTGTAGCTCTGCCATTGAGGAAATATTCTGGCTCAGGAAGAAATGCTGTTCCAAAGTCTGGGAGCATCTCCTGCTTTTGTATCCACGGAGGGAAAACCTGAGCCCAGCGGTGGGAGGTGTGCTGTCTCTGTTCATTTCTCCAGCAGTAAGCAGGATTGTGCCTGTGTTTAATAAATGTACACCTGTTATTTTATTTCCCAGAAGTGCTCACCACTGTGCTAGAGACTCCACGAGGGCCCAAAAGCATCCTCTCCCTACAATAGCAAAATAATATCGCAAAGTTGGCAGGGCCCCTCTCACCCACCACTACCTCTGGTTGCCCAGAAGCAAACCTCCTGAAAATTCATATCCTAAAAGAAGCTAAATAAAAATCAAAAGCAGAAATTAAGAAGGAAGAAAATGTGTTAACCAGCTAATTAACTGATTGATGTTACTTTGTTGGTTCTCACCCCACAGTCAGCATCAGTTCAGCAAAATGTGCTTTCAAGAGAAATGATGCTAATGAAATACCTGACAGGGTAGCCTGGGTAATAATTAGCAAGGGATAAAGTGACCATTCATTGGGAATTTTTTGTCGGGCCTGGAGCTGATTCGTATTTTTGTTTATCTGCCCAAACCTTAGGCTACCTAAAAAGATCCACTAAATTTAACATCCAGATCCCTCTGGTTTAAAAAGCAGCAGAAATTCGAGATACAACCAGCATTCATTTTCTATTATGCAAATATAACTTCACAGTATGACACATCTGTAAGGCTTCATTTGGTTCCCCCCCTGGCACAGTAAGCATCTGCAGCTTTACTGCCTTTGATATACTGGTTTTGATTAGATTAAAGATGATATTTATAGTAATTTCGGTAATGTCATTAGCTGTCACTGGAGTATCCTCCAATATTTTGTTTCCTCCATATGTTTTGCAGAAGGGATAATGAAATTTGACTGTCCTGCAGCTCGGGTATAATAGCCTTGTTTGGGAGCAGGGTTACAAGGGATCAGTCGCTACTCATCCAGTGAAAATGGTGGTGATCTGGTGGGCTCTGTGAGCGGTGCACAACAAGCCTGCCCTCGTGCTGCTGCCGTTCCCTTCCTCCCCCATCCCTCCAGAGACAAGTTGATCTTCTCTGTAGGTTGGCTGAAAGCGTGTTACTTGTTTGTGGGGTCAGGTCAGGAGGGATGGATGGAAGGGAGGACAGGAGGGAGGGTAGGACTTAGGAAGAGTGACTGCAGGCTGCCAGTATATTTAGCAGAGAGAGGAAAATCCTGAGGAATAAGATGACAAGCAATAAATACTTTCAGTTTAACAGTTTAAACAAAGGTGGGGAATTATTTATGGTAGGATAGTGAGTGTTGGCCAAAGGTCAAGGGAAGGAAAAAATCAGTTTAGATTTTTGGGGGGAGAAAGTACCTGGTACATAGCTCTGTTGCCAAGACCAGAGGCCGAGGCACATCTCTGGCTGTGCAAGATGAGAAGGACCATGGGCTGGGCTTTAGTGGTGACAGTCCTGAGAGTGGGAGAGAGAAGCTGGGCACATGACCAAGATATTTTCTCTTCTCTGTCTGATCCTGAGCCTCATCCTGCAGAGCACAGGCACTTGCAATGCTCCAAAGGTGTTCCCGCCTACTTCTGTGTAGTTGCTTGTGGGATGAAGTACTTCAGTTCTGGGACTGTTCTACCTTCACACTCTTAAAGTCCCAAATACACTGTGTTACTTGAAAGAGTGAGTGCAGTGCTAGCCTTTCTGGTGGGCCGTAGGCACAGTGGAGTTAAATTATTACTGCAGAATTTGATATATAAATATATTCACTCTCAAAGAGGTGAGGAGTGAAATCTATGTGTGAGTAACTTCAAGTAAAAGAAGATTGCTTACCTTTGCGTTAATCTTTCAGGATCATTTTGCAGAAGAAAAAAAATAATTAAACCCCACCTTCCCAACCCCCTAAATATCTCTCAAGAGCATTTAGAGGGACAAAAAAAATTAAAAAAAACAATTAATTAGGAGAACATGAAAAATGTATAGATAATTTGGAGCATTGCTCTTAGAAGTGCATTCCCAAGTTGTGTGTGCTGAAGATCTGACCCACTAAAACACACAGATCTAGGGCCAGTGGGGAAGTCTTGGGTGAAGAAAGGGAGTGAGGTTCTGCCAGCCATTGGAGCATCCCTGTGCCAGTCCCTGGGAGTAGCAGTGGCACACACGGCTTGGTGGCCTTCCCCAGCAGGGACTAGAGATGATGGACATGTCAGACTGATGATGGGTGCAGGGAATCTGTGCATGGCCCCCTGAGCCTTATTAGGGCAGTGCTGCCTTAATCAGTTTAGCACCCCAAAAAAAAAAAAAAGAGTCGCTATGGTTAGGAACTTGTTGTGCCCCACATTTTAAGGCTAGTTTTGCCCCTAACATGAACTATTGATATCATAGCTTGTTTAAATAGGCTTGGTGTGAGCACATCACAAGGAGATATCAAGCACATTTGCGAATCCAGTCCTTGATTTCATCCTCGGTGTTGCTCTGAGCTAAGAGCAATACTCTGATCATAATAACAACTTTGTTTTGGTCCTTTTTACCCAAGGAAACAAGGCTTGCCAGGTGACTGTAACCCAGGTCCTTCAAGCCAATTGACTTTCTCTGGCTTTATACTAGCTTAGGCTGAGAGCAAATGATCATCTGATCAGTCTAATCACAGCTAGTGAGTCCTTTCAAGCAGCAGTTCCCTTGGGAACAGCATATATTTTGCAATCAAACCATATTCCACCACTAGATCTTTATACAAAGGTAAATGGGGGTAACTGCCCACCCTCCTCCTTCCCCCCCGCCCCATCTTTTTTTTTTTTTTAATGCATTTTATGAATATTGAAGTGTCATTTGAAAATACAAAACCGAAATATTGCTTAGAAACTGTCAAATATAATTATTTTTAATTTCTGAAAATTACTCCCTCCTTCCAAATTCTGCTTCAAACGATATGCAGACCATGCTTATATATTTACATAAATACTCGTATACATATGAAATATGTTCATATCAGTAAGTCTGAAAATATACTCATATTTTGCATATAGCTGTTACATTAGCTTTTTGAATACTCTCATTTATGACCAAAGTTATTTTGCAGGAACTGTAGTAATCCATCTGTTTATCTACGCTGCATGCATACATCCGCAGCTCTGTCTCCTTTTCTGCTGGCTTCCCCCTTGCATTTATTCTTTTAAACCTCCCAGACACTTTCTACTCTTTATTTTTATTCGTTTTTACCACTGAAACACCTGTCTCAGGCTCGTTTGGGTCTGGTCTGTCGTAATTCAGAAGTTCCTTCCACTGGCTTCCACACCCTTACCCCAAGCAAACCTCTTCCTTCAGCTGGCTCAGCCTGGCTGGTGTGGGGCTCTCAGCCCAGGGCCTGCCTAACCCAGGGCAGAAGATGTGGCCACCTCCTGTCAGCCCATGACTGCCCTAGATCCTCCTGCATTCCCACCACACAGGGGTACTGGGAACTCCTCACACTGAATGTTAGGGGTTTGAAAGGAGGAATGCTGATTGTTTTCAGATTCCTCAGTTCTCCATCCTGATTAACGTCTCATATGGAAGAAGTTTGTGTAAAGCTGATGTTCACAGGCTCTGCAGTATGCAATATCATTCTCCACCAAACAATTCTTGTCAACACCTATAGTCTGTTTCTTTGTTGGACCCTTGGTGAAAATTGTTGGAGCTCATGTTTTAATGTTCCCTTTTCCATTATTTATAATATACTGAGTTACAAGTGACAACTAACCAAAACATAGCTACAGTTCTTGGTAGATCTTTTAATTTTCTGTATACTTGGAGCCTGAAGTTCGCTCTTTTTAAAGCACAGGATGCTTAGCCTAACAATCTCAAAATGTAATTAAAACATAAAATAGGAACATTTTATAGCTGTCCTCCAGATGTCCTGAAGATTTCCTCTAAGGAAGAAAGATGTAATCTGTTTTTGACGTCCTCACGGCTTTCTGTAACATTCACCCCTCTGAGCTGTCAGAATGTACTGTCTGCTGAAGGTAGATACTTTGGGGGAAAATACAGAGGTGATCCTTTTAGCCTTGTCTGTTACAGCCAAGAGAGGCTACTAGCTGCTTTCCTGGCTATACAGGAGGTTCCCAACAGCTTTTTCTGCTATCGGTCACCCTCAGTTTCTCACTCCTCGTCATCTTCCTCACCGACTGATGTCATGGACCGATTTATGACCGTCCTCTTCAGCAAGGATACCCTGTGTCTCTCCATGCCGTTGGGGAGCTGGCAGTGCACGAGGAATACCCAGGCTGATCCTTCTGGGAGAGTCCTGTCACTTGCCATCAGCTCCCATCTCCTTTTGAGATGGAATTGTACCTCCTTCCCAGCCCTTCAAGTGGTGGGGCAGACTCACTTAGAGGGCCAAGGTTTCAGGGTTACTCTTTATTCCCCTAACACAGGGTAAACCTGAACCTTTTAGGCTGAACCAGTTGCTCACCCCATCTGATGCTCCTACATCAGCCTGCATGACAGAGAAGAAGCCAAAGGTTGCAGCTCTGCTCCCCCAGCACAGCAGAGGACTTTTATAGCCCATGAGTCATAATGAGAAAACTGGCCATAGCTAACCCCAGCCCCTCACACCTTATCTCCACCAGAGCTGCTCAGGAACCAGGATTTTGCCATTCAGGAATTTGCAGCGCAGGAGGGGGGAGCAGCACCAAGCCCTAGCAGGGAGCGCCGCGTCCAGCAGTGCCCCAGAAAATCCAGCTCTCCTCCAAAATAAATTGCAGAGCTGCCAAGACATCGTGTTTTGGCGTGTTTAATTTCCTTTTTGTTTTCACTCGCTCACCAAAGTGTATTTGTGTATGAAAACGACAACACTAAAAACATCAAAATGACCTGAGCTGGAACCAAGTTGAGACTGAAGGTTAAAGTATTTTCTCATCTGCCAATGCTGATATCAACATTACTCCACAGAATATTTAGCTGGAACTGCATTTTTCCAGAAAACTGTTTGCTCTGAAGGGTATTTTGTATGTTTGGTTTTTTTTTTTCCCTAGTGATTAAATTAGTTTTGCTTTTTTCTGAGTCCCAAAGAGCATGTATGTCTTTGAGTTTATAGCAATTTTAGGACAAGCTTCTCATCTATGTGTTATGCTGGGCAACAACTGGGAGACCAGCAACTCAGTTTGCACCTCGTGGTCTACACACAATGTGAGAGGAGAGGCAGGATGCTCTATGTGCCTCTGGCTCAGAGTGCCCCAACTGAACCCACAGCCTCCGAGCCCCTTTTTGGGATGTCACCTCCAAATCCCCTGACCCCCAAAAGCTCAGGGGACCTACAGGCTTCCCCAGCCATCTCCCAATCCTCCAAACCCACGCTTCGGGAGGGAGGTTGCAGCAAACCATTTGTGCCCACACAGGCTTTGGCTAATTCTGGAGTTAACCTCTTTGCTCAGGCATCCTCATCTGCAAATTAAGGAATAACAACACACTTCAGAGGGGCGGCAGGGTAAGGATTAACTGTGATGCTGCTTCAAAGTGCTATATATATGCCAAATATTATAATCATCCCAAATATGAGGCTGGGATAATCCATGTATTTTTCCAGCCCCAGAATCCTATTTGATTTCATCTGTTTTAATTAACAAATTTAATTTCGCATTATTAGGGAAAACAAGGATAAAAAAAAATGGAGCCTGCATATGTTTTATTACAAATTATTGTTATCAGCTGCCCCGCAGGACTCCAGTCGGCACTAAATATGAACAATGGTTAAATTACAAGGGTCAGAGAATGAGCACAATCAAAATGCAAACACTTTTCTTCTACGTGAGATGGGTAGGAAAAAAAAAAAAAGAAGAGGAAGAATCCTTGGAACCTCCTTGGAGCCACTAGGACTGCGGAGAAACGTACCGAGTAAACTGTAAAACTGATTACTGGGCTCAAAAAGGCTAACATGCAATTTGTGTTCTTTTTATGTAGATTAAATGCATTCACTGCAGCTCATAGAGCTTAGATACTCAGCAGGGATTCAGAGGGCTGGGTATCAGTCAACCACAGCCAGCCACTAAACCACAGGGCAAAATCTGCTATTGTACATTAGAATAGTCACTTAATCTATCTTAATGGGTGAAAACCCATGGGACAAATGTATATTAATATCAGAAAGTTAGTTGTAATGTTTAAGAAAAGCTGTAAATATTTTTTTTTTTGAGATAACAATGTAAGACATTATTAATAAGTCTGAAATCCTCTTGAACGTCTTTACATGTAGCTCTTGAAAATGCAGCTGCCCGGCAGCCCAGGTCAATTAATTGGGAGGAAACCCAAAGGCATAAGATGCTTGCCATAAGGCTGCACCCAGAATAAACCAGAAAGGAATCAAGCAGGATTTCCTTTGGCAATACTGTCTGATGGGCTTCTGTTGAGCACATGAAAAGTGCCAAACACGAAAGATAGAGGAGACGGCTATTGGGATATGGGTGCTGGCAGCAATGGTAGAGCCACCTTTCAGAAAATTACCTTGGATAAAGGTAATTTATTGGGGGTTTTATTTGGCAGGGGATACTGTAAGGCCATTGCCCATCTGTGGCTGAGCAGAGAAAGCCCAACCTTCTGCCTGCCTTCCTTCCAGGACTCAGGGTTATTGGAAACTGAGAAGCAATAACACGGCCTAATCCTCTGCTTGAAAAGACTCCTATTTATTTTGCTTCCGTCTGGGCTCTCCTCAGCCTTTTCTAGATTAGATTCTCCTGACAGAAGGTTTTCTCCTCGCCACTACTTATATCCTATTTAGAGCTAATTGGGACTGCCTGCCATCATGGCTCAGAAATAATTACTTTGCCATAATTAGTCTTAAATCAAGATTTTTACAAGTGTGCTGAGGGTGGCTGACCAAAACACTGGCATTCCTACATGTGGACCCCAAAATGGTGCCATAACCAAGGACCCCAACCTCCATGCGCAGCACACACGGGTACAGATAGAGGAGAGAGATGCTCTGTCAGCCAACTGTCAACATAATTTTGGAAATAATGGTGAAAAACAAATTCTCCTGAAGGGTTACAATGGCCATTTCACCTCAGCTGGATGTAGGATGGTGTTTTCATTCACTGTCTCTGCTGCCTGCTCACCGGCTCCACATGGATGCTGTTGCAGAAGAGCCCTTGTGGGGCAGAAAACTGTCTTTTGGGTAAACTTGTGCTCTGAAAGTGCAAACTGAGTTGGTTGCTCTGTGGGCTAGAAATGACATTGTGTGACTGGGGAGATACATTAGGAACCAGTGTCATTTTCTGATGCATGCTGTTAATCAAACATTCGCAATTGTCTCCAAGAAATGTATTCCCATTGGCAGGAATGAGCACCCTTGGTTGGAGTGCAGCCTTTGACCATGCAGAAAAAAAAACTGGGTGACATTGAAAGCCAGAGTAATAGAAAGCAAATGAAATACAATACTACTGAATGCTGGGTCTTGCTCTCAGGGACAGAACAAGCACCGCTGACATAAGCTGGAGGCTCTTGTGTCAGAAATTACACATAGTTCTAGTTACACCTGCCTGTAAGGAAAGGTTTTTATCTCTGAGCTATAGTCTCCTTATGAGTTCTCCTATGAAATCCATACATTTTAGATAAGAGCGTGCAGCACAAAAATCTGTTCTCTTCACACACACCATACACACACGTTTTTCAAGACATCTCTAGGTGGCAAACAGGGACTAGGGACTGAAGCACCCCAGGACACTTTCATTGTACGGACATGGAGAACCTTCACACAGACTTTTCAACTTCTCTCCTGTGTTCAGGTACCTGACACCAATAAACTGATGCATAGGTCAGTCTGCTGGGTTGTGTAGGGCCGACAAGAACAGATCAAGAGCAAGGGCAGGTACCAGCACAGGACCAGTCATGACATATGTAGCCCAGTTGAAAGCAGGGAGGCTGGCTTCTGGTAGCAAAGCAGCAGTGCCTGCAGCACTGGCATCTAACCAGATGGGATGGTGTGAAGGAAATGGGGTCTGGCCTGCTGTGCTGGCAAGTGTGGAGGACTGAGTCCCCTTCATGCTCTTCAACCAAGCAAACACTGCACTCTTGAAGCTTCACCGTGATTTGCATGTCAGATCAGGGGGACAAATTTCTCCTTGGATGATTTTTGCACTCACAGATCATGAAGGGTATTTCATAAGGTAAGATTTTTTTGGCGCTTCAGCAATCTCCCTTGCGAATCTTCCCTAACACAGGATTCCCAGGGTACCTCCTGGGTCCTGGTGGTTGGCTTTATCTCCACCCAATGCGCCTTTGCACATCTGGTTCTCCTCCAGGACACACATTCATGGCTGAGACTGTCAGACCCTGGGAGACCTCTTCGTGTCTCAAAGAGAGGACTAATTTGCCATGTACTTTCTGCTAAGGCTGGCTTAATTCTGGGGTTTCTCCAGTGAAATTACAAATGCAGAGCTGAAGTGCTCCTTGTTTTCTGTGATGGTGTGTTGCCTACCTACCATGTGAAAAACACATTGCCAATAGATTGCACATTACCAATAGATTGCATGGCAGGGACTACTACTTTCTTTCATTCAGGCTGCTCTGTTTTCAATATAACCTCCCAGTCTTTTTCACCTGTTGGTCTTAACCTTCTACAAACAACAAACAGACCACAAACAGTTGTGAAGTCTGATTTCCTCCCTGCTTCCATAAGGTCACCAAATTGCATACATCACATATCGACCGCATCTGCTCTGCCATTTAATTTTGTTCAATAGCTATATCACACATGGAGGTAAAGTATGAACATCTGCTTCGGCACAAGAGCTTGAAGACCAGTCAAAGTCATTGTTATAATTTAACCTCAGAAACTTGTAAAGTCTGCATCCTCCATTCTACTGGGAAATAGGCATTACTGTAGTCTATGTTTTATAACCTGCTGCTTAACCCATTGCTGCCCTCCATTGTGTCATGAAAAATATATGGGGATTCTCAGACTACAATAACTTTGCTCCCTATGATGTTGAAGAAGGGAAAGGTCTGAGGCTCATAAAAGCTTAGGTGGTTCGCAAAAAGTCATTCATTTTGCAGGAAGTACTGAGTTTTTAAGTCCATTTTTGGAAAAATAATAAAACTGGCCTTTCTATTACACCATTCAAGTATTAAATATATTTTAAGTGAGGGATTTTCTTCTGCATGTGAAATTTATCTTCCAGACATCACTTCTTTTGGTACCATAACTGGAAGATGAAATGATAAAAGGTTCTAAATTACGCAGTCTGAGATATTCTGGCTAACGTCTCTATTTTAAAAGCCAATATACACAGTGGTATTTACAACTCTTGCCTGGAGAATGGCTTATCATAATTTTCTTTTATTAAAGATGTTTGAAGTAAACCTCACCCCTTCCCCAAAGACACAGAAGTCCCCAGTGCTAAGGAAATCACATGGCTCCAGTCCTCTTTGGTCCTTACAAGTGAGGACAACTCCAAACTCCCATCCCAGTGCCAGCCCGACCTCTGGGACATTGGGTCATGGCCATCATCATGCTGTCACAGGCCTCCCAGGGCTGCGGGCTCCTGTTTGGCAGACTCTGAGCAGATCATCTGTTGAATTACGCTCCATCCCTTGGCTCTAATGGCCGAAAGCCCCTTTGGGACTATGTTTACCTGCAACGTGGATAGAAATAATTGATAACAGCTTAGGTGCACAGTCACTAGCAAGGGGCAACATAAGCCCCTTCATGCAGGTTCATGCAATGCATGATTTGCTTTACATCTCACTGCTGGTTCTAAGGATTAATAGCTATACATACTTAAATGCTATGATATTTACATACATTGCTACAAGCTCACTGCTACCTAACTCTTCATGGTTATTGCTAAATGGTACGTCCTGGCCTCTGAGACTTTGTGATCCTTAGAGCAGTGAGCTCTAACGTGGGAGGTAAAAGAGAATTAGCTCTTAGCAAGAGAGTTGAAATTACAAAATTGAATCAATCTGACTTCATCCAAATAAATTACACTGACCGTGCTACATTAACGTAAATAAAATGTGTACACACCAGATGATGGTGATGCTGTACAGATCAAACATATTAGGGAAAAATGAGCCCATGTGGGTTTGGAAAGTCTTAAAAACACTGTGACGGCTTCTGTATCCTTTTCCTAGTAAAGGATATAAAAGGACTTGTCACGAATCCAGTTATCCATGCCCATAGAAAACCATAAAACCCCTCTAAAATGAGCCAAAATTGTGTTTTCAAAAACAAAGGTCTCTCATACTTAAAGTCCTTTCTGGGAGCTCTTCCAGATCTAAATAGAGTGTCACTAGGAAACAGGAAAGCTCTCTTTCCCAGTGCCATGGCCCTTTCATTTCTCCCCCTGAAAGATTAAATTTGAATGTTGCACGGTCTGATTCTTTGCTTTCCCATCTTGTGCCATGCTTGCGGTGAAAGGCTGCCATGTCCAAACAGCAGGACTTTGCTCCCTGTTTGCATTGCTCTGTATGGCTGCAGGATAAAAGCCTTAGGGTCATGGGGATGTTACATATAAAGAAGCTGCTACCCAGTCCGGGTCTGCACCTTGCTCGTCTCATCCCCTGGCCAGGTTGCGCTATGTGGAAATTATTGTGTCTGGAAGAAGGAAAAACAAAACTCTAGCGGATGGCTAAATTGAGGTTTTCTCTCTTTTTTTTTTTTTTTTTTGCGATGGTGGGCTTTCTGGGTTAGTTTTCTGCTTTTAAATGGTGATCGTCCAGAGGAATGTTAGAGTAAATCCTGAGAGATGGGATAAAAGTCAGAGGGCAGGGGAAGCTGTTGGGGGTGCCATACAAATTCATTTAGCACATTGCTCTGCAATTTATCACGTAGGTCTCACCTCCACATATGTGGTGTGTGCTGTGTATTTAGGGATAGGGATGAGACACAGTGGGAAAATGGCTGCCCTGTTCCTCACCATGATGAGCCAGTTTTATAAACTGGAATTTATTTACTGGCCCACAGCCTTTCTGTCAGAGAAACCTGAAAGTGCTTCAACCTGCATATTTTCATTGAAATAGGGGTAGGAGCTGTGCCTACCTCAGGACGACATTTGAAATGGACTGCCCGGTGGCAGCCACTTCAGTGCTCAAATTTTGGCTTTTTCATGAAGCACCCACTGTTGCGCGAATAACGATCAAAGCACAAAGTGGTGTTTGTGAGCAGTGTAAGAGTGACTGAACTTTGCAAAAAGCTGGATGTTTAACTGTTTGATTGCTGAGAGCTTGCCTGCAGAAGGTGAAGGTACACAACATGCTGGCACTGACAGTGTATGGACAGTGAGGTCACTCACTCTGGTTTCACAACTGGAGCAGAAGAGGTATATGCTGTGCAAATTCCCAGCCATCTCCCTCTCAGTAACCCCAGCCAGAGGATCTGACTCTGTGCTGTGCATCTTGCAGGTGGATCACGAAAAGGAGAACCCCTTTGCCACGAGATCTGCACATTAGAAGGGCGCAAGGAGTGGGCAAAATCAGCTTATAGCTGGGCTGCGAAAGTAGAGGAACAATAAAAAGAAGAGGGTTTGCAGAAAACCAGAAGTCACAGCTCGTATTTGCCTAACCAGCCCCAGATGGGAGGGATTTGTAGGTATTGTAGCTGAGGAATGTTTTCCAGAGAAGTTTAAAGAAAAAGGAAAGATGGGTGCTTCGTGAAATCTGAAGGGTGGCTGAGGGGGAAACAGGCATGCCAGGAGAAAAAGGCTGACTGAAGACAGAAGGAAGAAGATTCAAAAGCTAAAACACATTAAAAACAAAAGTCCATGCTTTCATATGAGGAATGGCCACACAGTCTGCTCTGAGCTGCACCTGACTGCAGCATCAAGAAGGAGCAGTAGCACCACCTTCTTCCCTCCTTCTTCCTTAAATCTGTGCTCCCAGTAGAAAACAAACAAACAAAAGCTTCCTGCTCTCTCATCTGTAAAGCTTTGTTAAGAGGCTGGCTCAGAATCAGAGGCTTTTACCTAGCAAAACTTCATCTCACTGAACTCAGTTTAATTTCCATTTCAATGAGAAACGTTACCAATTCCTTCGCTGAAAATTCAGAATGAACTGTCTTTAGAATATGGCCCATTTTCTGGACTACTGAATGCCCTTTGGTTTGTGGTATTGTGCTTAAATCCATCTGTGGCTATATTTATTACAGTTCCTTTTTTTCAGCTTGCTTGAACTCTGAAAGGGGGAAGGTCAACTGGTGCAACCTCGTAAAATCCCAGTGCAAATGTAGGGACTGTCAGGAAATTTCACGTGTTTAGGATTTCTGGCATTTCAAAAAGAAATATTGATTGTCCTTTTCCCATTTGCCTGGAGCAGGTGAACGAAGAAACTTCTAAAGCAATAATTTATTGTGTCTTTACCAATTCACTGAAGCATTTATGAATATAGCCCAAAGTCTCTTGACATTAGCCGCTTGATATGTTATCGCACTATTTAATACAGAAATTCGAAGAGCAAACTTGGCTTTCTGTTCAAAGTCTTAAACACCAGACAGTCCCGTGCATGGGGAAAAAGGCTACCAGGTGGTACACCCAGGGAGTCTTTAAGCTCTTCTTTAACCCCTCTCCAACTCACGCTGCTCCAGTCTGTTGCATCCATGAGACACACATTGGCACCTGCCCTTACCAAAGGACGCTCTGCTCGGAAGTGATGGATGTACATAAGTGAGCAAGGAGATGGAGATGGGCTGATTACACCTTCTGCCTGACCTGAGAAGGACAGGGGTGGCAGCACTAGGAGGAGGCTGGAGGTATTGCTGAATTTTGCTCTGAAGATGTGTTAATCGTCAGTCAAATCGAGGCTGTGAACTGATACCTGCAGATGACAAGGCAAAGGAGGAAATTCTTTTAATTATGCTGAGAAGAGCATGATTAAAGGAGGTGAGAGGGGCAGGGGTCCAGTGTGAGGGACAAAGGGAGACTGACTAATTTCTGTCACCTCTGGAGCAATCCTATCATGATATAGTAGCAGTGTGTTAGCCTGTCTATCAGCCTTGCTACGGCATGGCTTTAATTAAATAAGACATTTAAGCAATTATGGTTTTTAGGTTTTCAGATTTTGGGGAAGGTGATTCTGGGACCTCGAGACTATAGAGCGCAGGCTACCTCCTGCAATGGAAATCACTAAGACTTACATCAGAGGATCAAGGCCACTGTGTGCTAAGGTCAAACATGTATTGGACAAGAATCTGTTGTCTTCCTCCTTGCAATGACACTCACCTTTTAACCCTAGTGTGGAAATGGAAATACACCTTTCTTATTAATGAAACAGTTTAACTTATTCATACTACAGAGGAGCCTAGCAAATCCCGCACTTAGCCATAGCATGAAACTTCAGAACTTGCATCCTAAAATCCAGAGCCCACTTGTAATGCTAATGAAGCCTATTTCAAAACCAAATTACTTCAATCAGAGCACAGTCAAGTTCGAGATGGCAGCTCTGAAAGTGCAGTGATAAATGTCAGGCTGATTCAGTAATGTGTGTGTGCCCACGCTGAACTGGTGCAAATCACCAGGAAAAGTATAAAGCAAAGGCTGAGCTAGCCCATGGGATGTAAATGTTTTGGGATGTAAATGTTTTGGGATGTAAATGTTTTGGGATGTAAATGTTTTGTCCTCATTCAAACCAAAAAAGTGTTGGAGGAGCCCAGAATAAAACCTAGATCCATGTCTGAACTTTGTCAGGGATGCCTTTCCTCTACAGAGCATATATATGGGTTTGAAATCCAAGCCTGTAAGTATTTAAAATCTATAGGCCTAAGTAGCTTGCACCCAAGAGTAACATAAGAACCAGCAGAGAAGTCCTCTGAACTAAATCTTTAAGCCCTGGGAAAATCCCCCAAAGATGGGAGTGGGAGAAGGGAATAAAAAACAAATGAGAAGACCAGGAGGGCCTTAAAAGCAAGTACTGGGCCAATATTTTAAAAAGCCAAGGGAATGATGCAAGAGACACTGAACCAGTTATCTTGGCATCCATCCCAGGCATAGTCAAGGGAAAAGCTGATAGGGGACGCAATCCATAAAAATGGGAAGATGAGAGCATAAGTAATGCCAATCATCATCACTTTATGGAAAACAGGTTTTGTCAAATATACTTGATAGCATGCTTTTAATAAAATCGCAACTCTATAGGTTACAAAAGATGCTATCTCCATAAAATACCTACAATTTCGTGTTGGGAAAAAAAAGAGCATTCAACAAACCCAATACAACTCCCATTCAAAAAATGATAAACTAGTGAAAGACTGAAAAAAAATGGAAGTAGGGAAGGGTAATCCTGTACAGAGTGGTTGTAGTAGAGTTCCATGGGAGCTTAGTCTTGATGTTATGTTATTTAAAACAGGTTTTATAACCTGGACAGAATGACCTGCACTTCTGGTGACAATGGCTGATGCAAACCACATGCATTTACATGTATGCATAGGTGCAGTTAAGAATTTAGAAATAAATAGTGCAGATCACAAACATAAGGGGGGTGGGGGGTGGGTTGTATTTTGGAAAGTGGTGACCCTAAAACAGGCCTGGAAATCATTTGAGATAAATATGTTGCTTCCAGTACAACAATTTAGCCAGAGGAACAAGAAGGTTTCAAAAGCATTTGAATAACTAGAAAAAGAGGAATGGTATCACCCCTGCATACAATGAAATTATCTTTCTTTGAGAGCGTTACTGTAATACTGTGTCCATTTCTGGTGTCCAGTCCTCATCACGGGCCAGGAGGAGTTGGAAAGGTCCAGGAATGAGCCATGTGCTTTCCCAGTGCAGGCTGCAGTGGTTAGTATAATACACAAGAAGTTTAAGTTAAGGCTGGATAAGGGCCTTTGCATCCTGTTTAAGAAGAGCTTTCTGATGGTAGTGAGTCCCTTAAGATGACAGAAAAGCACAAGGAGCTCTGGTCTTTCATCTGCATTAGAGAATTGGATTGGCCTGGAAACAGTGGGAGGAAAGTAAGGTGGATAAATGTTTTTTTCTCTGTATCTGTCTTAGGATAAGTATGCAAGCAGTTGTTTAAACTCCAGGTAACTCTGAAACAGGCCCATGATGGAGCTGAAAGACTCAGAAATAATAAAAAGAGGCGAATGTGCACATACACATACAGATTAAAAGTAAAAGACACTTTGTAAAAAAATGTTTACGATTGATGGCCATACTTCCATTATTCTTGGTAGATGAGCCATGCTGCATTGAAAGAAATTCACCATAAAGTGTGGTACTTTAGCTACACAAAATATTTCTTCCCAGTTTTTAATATGCTGATGTAATATCAATACCGCTGGGGATGTACGACACATGCTCTGGACCTGAAGAAACACGCTCCAAAGTTTCTCATGATGCAGCCCAGCAAAACATTGTTAGTGTAGCCTTAATGGGATCCATACCAGAAGGGCTCATTCATACCATCAGTGGTTTGCAGAGCTGCTTCTCAGATGACTAGCTAGTTGCTTTTTACAAAATAAAAAATTCTTGGTTCGACGAGTTATTGTCTTATACAAATGCAATAGAAGAATGGGCAAGAAATGTGCTGCAGAAAGTAACAGCAAACAGACATGGTGCCACGTGAGACAAGCAGCTCATTTTAAACAACATGCTCTTAAAGCGCATCAGTTGCTCTTAATAATTATTTTGGTGCACAAAGGATGAAGCCGCTGAACTTTCTTGTCTTTGGAAACAAAAACTCCCCTAAAAACTCCTTCTGAGAGCACGGGCTCCTCGCTTGGCAGCTGTGGCCATGGGAAGGGACACACCAGACTCACTATAGTGAAACAACCAAGGTACTGACCCCAGCAAAGACAGTGGCAGCGCTGGAGCCCTGAAAGGGTGTGGTAACTCAAGCACATGCAAACTCATGGGTTACACTAAATAGCCAGGATTTTCCCTCTGTTGCTAATAAATTACAGAATTGGAGAGTCCTCTGGGCTAATTTCCGTGTGATCTGAAAGGTGTAGAAGCACATGACACTGGAGGTGACAGAGAGAAGAACAGACATGGTTGCAACCAAAGAGCACCTCCACACAACCAGGCCCCATGAAACTAGAGATTACAGCTTCTGTATTTTAAAAGCAAATGTTTTTCGTTTTTTTTTCCCTGCGTATGTATTGTGTCACATGGTAACAAAATATAGGTGCAAACAAACCTGCATTGTTTTATTGTCCATAAATAGATACACAATAAGTTCAAAGTAGGGCTGGATTCATAAAGCAACACTCTGCTAATCTGTATTCGGGTCTCAAGCGTATTATCTGTAATTTACAACCAATTTAAATGGCATTAACAGTCTTCCCCTTATGGGAATTTAAATTTGCATCCTACCATTGAATTAAACACTGATTGCATATTTTCTATAGGGGACGTAATGCTCTTTGAAGCTTGTTTTGAATAATAAAGCATCTATTCATGCACATGGTGCAATGTGTTTCTTTGTCCTGAATGTAATTGAAGTAAAATGTGAGTTAAAGGGATTTTTCCTCTAGCCACAGGTTTGTTGATTACCATCTATTTTCATCTATTCAAGGTTTTAAAAAGGAAAAGAAAAATACAGTAATCTCTTCCTGCATTTGGAACCTCATTTACCACTCAGAGCTTTCCTGAGAGCATCTTAGATGAACAATCAGGAGGTCAAGTTTTAGCCCATCTTTGGAGGAGGAGAAGAAGAGAAAGGAACAAACCAGTCCCCCACCTTTCTGAAGAGAAAAAAAAAAAAAAAAAAAAAACAACCAACCAGAACAAAACAAAATAAAATGAAAAAAAAAACAAAAAACAAAAAACACCAAAAAACCAAATAGCACAAACAAAAAGCAGAGGGAAGCAGACAACACTACATCTAACCTCCAGGAGAAAGATCCTGGCTACCTGTCAGGTAGCTGTTCTGCACACTGCCAATCAGTGGGGCCAGAAAAGGTGCAGAAAGGACTACTTCGACATAAAGGGGAGGGTGAAATAACACTGTTGACCCTTTTTTGTTTGATTTGTAAGGGAGGAATAACTGAAATAAATAATAAATGTGATTTGCTCCTTCCTGGGTGTGAAAAACAAGCAGCCTGAAGTAGAGGCTGCTGTTTTGGGGCTTTGTGGTTTGCAGGCAGCATGGCTGGCTCCTCCAGCCTCAGCGAAGGTAGCCTGGCAAGACCTTGCCAGGGGTGGGTGGCCTGGTGCTCCTCAGCCAGCACCCACACCCTCCCAGCTCTGCCATGAGGAGCCAGCCACAGCAGAAGCAGAGGAAATGTCTCCCTGCACAACCGTCTCTGCCACCTTCTCCTGTCCCACCCTGCCTAGAGCTCTGCTCGCTGACAGTGTTCTGTGCACTCCGCAAACCATCTAGAGAAATCAAGTTCTCCACTAATTCTCCTGTACCAGGTCTCAGCTGCAACTGTGGTAGGAAAAAACCTCTCTGGCAGATTTTAAGGGTTTGGTGTTTTTTTTCTCCTTTCCCCTAAAAGTGATGCTGATTTTCAGATGCAGGTAGGCCTGTGTCTAACAGAGCTGTAGCAGCGTTAATAGCTCTGATATTCATGATTCTGGCATTTATCCAGAAATGACAGAGAAGACAAAACATGGTTGATAAATTTGGCATTGTGCAATGATATAAGTAATGGTTTAGAGTAATGGGTTTTATTTTTCAGTGTTGTCTGATTTCTACATTCTTGAAAAATCAGGGGTCACTTCTGCTGAAGCCTTAGTTTTCCTTTGATTTTTAGGATTTTTGGGAGGCTTTAAAAAATACAAAACCTACCGGAAACCAGAATTTCATGATGATTTGTGTCTTTTCCTGTCTTAAAGGATTATTTTCATGGGTCCTTGAGGAACGAATACTGCTTAAAAACTGCCAACTACATTTTAGGAAGAGGCAGGGAGGATTGCAGACCATGGCCTTGTTCCCATTAGGACGAAGTGTGAGACAGCAACTGTAACCGTATCTCTGGACTTAAAGAGTTGCCGAAGATTTCTTTACAGGCTATCTTAAATTACTGCAGTTAATATTGTATTGGTGCTATAAAAGCAAGCACCGTCAATGCTGTTGTTGCCTGTGTGGCAAACGTCAAAGATCTCTGTAGCTGCGCTGCCTGGAGATAGCGAGGACGCGTAAAGATAGCGAAGGACATAAATACTCCCTTCTTTTTATCTTTTTTTTTTTTT
>VZRU01002385.1:161368-216681 GCA_013398155.1 Pedionomus torquatus
TTTTCTGCTTTCCAAAACAGTTTCATCATATCATGTGCACACGCAAGACGGCGGATGGTCCCTGGACACCTTGAGGGTAATTGCCACGTTGTTCAATTTGCCTCAAATGAATGGCTCAGGAATGATAAATGCTCTTTTATAATCAGCTGGGTACCGCTGGTAGGTAGCATGAGAAGGATACCCCACGTCCTGACCCTCTGCCAAAAAGTCACACACACACATACATCCCCCCCATATTCACAGGGGCAGGGAATCACAGTGGGGGAAGGATCTCTATTAGGGGCAGGCACATACCCATCTGCAGGCTGCAGCCCCAAGGGCACCTTGTGTTAGCTCCGTGCCCTCGCTGTTATCTAATCCAACAGCATAACATGGAGAGCTGGAGCAAGACATGATGCCGACAGGAAGGTCCCGTGGTTGGGAAGCCTATATGACTCAGAAGAAAACACTGGCAATTCCTAGCACAAAACAAAGCTTAAAGTAAGGTAGAGTTTCATAACTCCTAACCCCCTGTTCAACTTCCTGCCGCTGGCAGCTAATTGAAGCCTGCAGCAGCTCTGGAGCTGTGCGGTTCCAGGCTGGCACAGCTGCCCAGTTCCCCTCTTCCTGCCTGTTAAAGGCAATGGGGGTCTGTCCTTTCCTTAAAATGGGACTTGTTTGTTATTTTTCGGAACAAAGAATATGTAGAGTTGGAAGGGGCCTTAAAGATCATTTGGTTCCAACCCCTGGGCCATAAGCAGGGACACCTCCCACTAGACCAGGTTGCTCAAAGACCCCTCCAACCTGGCCTTGAACACCTCCAGGGATGGGGCATCCACAACTTCTCTGGGCAACCTGTTCCAGTGCCTCACCACCTCACCACCCTTTCCTGTAGTCCTGCTTCAAGTATCAGAAGGCTGCTATAGGTTGTCCCTGAAGCCTTCTCTTTTCCAGGTTGAACATCCCCACCTCTTTCATCCTGTCTTCATAAGAGAGGTGGTCCAGCCCTCTGATCATCTTTGTGGCCCTCCTCTGAACTCACTCAACTGGTCCATATCCTTCTCATGTGGGGGGCCAAAGCTGAACTCCACATTGTTGGGGGCCAAAGCTGAACTGTGTGCAGTACTCCACACAGGCTCGTATGGTTTTTGGAAGATGTGGGGTGGATATTCCTTCTTCCTTCTTTAAAGGCCAAGCTCCTGTTTTGCTTCCCTCATTTTGCTTCCCTCACCCCACATGCTGCCCTGGCCTCAGAGAAGGAAGGTGTGTGTGCCAAACACTCAGGCCATCTGAGCAGTCCAGCTGACCTTATAATTTCTTCCTATTTCTCTCTAGAAATCAAAGAAGAAGTCAGGCTTGATTTGCTTCCCATATACAGTAAGTCCAAGCTAGGAATGATGGAGTAAGTGTTGTCCATCCTTTGGCAGTCAAGAACAGCATGTAGTAACTCCACTAGAGATTCACATTCTAAAATAGCTTAAACTCACCAATCCTAAAAGAACTGGCTGAGAAACCTCTGCCTTCTTCCTGTCTGATACACTTTGCCATACTGGGAAAATGCTGGCATAGGGTGACAAGGTGAGGAAAGAAAACAGACGTATCCTCAGGTGCAGGAGTTCCTGCTGGAGCTTCTTGGAGATCCACATGCAGCCACTCCCCAGTGTCTTCGTTAGTGAGGTGGAAATAAGTACAAAGTCACCGCTGATAAAATACCCACAGAAAGGTGGGAGGGTAAATAAAGCTGAAAGGCTAGCTGAATCACACGGCCAGCTGCACCCAGACAAGCAAAATGCGTTTTACTGCAGGCAAATGGGAAGGAACAGTACGCTCCCAAGAGTGATACCTGGGGACAAGGGAACACAGCAGGAAATGCGACAACCTTGAAAAATGGATGGAGGTCACAGTGGAGTTGGCAAAAAAAAAAAAAAAAGGAAGACTTTTTCTCTTTCTAAACCATGGAGAATTTCTAATACCTTGGATGAAACTGCGCAGGACAGCGGTGGGCAGATAGTTACAGGTATCTTCTACGTACGACAAGATGCCTTGTGGTATCTCCCACCCAGGATGTCTGGACTGCCATACAGGGATAACTCGGTAACATTTATATGAGAGGTTGGCTTCAGCAGATCTGATGAGCTCTGCTGGCTTTAAACTATATTCATCTATGAAATTGCCACACTGCTTTATAATCTATTATAAATAAATAAACAAGAGAGGAGGCAGAGCTCCCACAGCAAACCCTCCACCTGCTTTTCAGGGTCCTGCAGCATGAATTCGTGTTTTTAAAAAAATAGCAGGACAAAGGTGACAAAGCAGACTCAAACATCGCCATTACCATAGCAACAGCAGCATTAGCCTGACACAGCAGCAGAAACCAAAACACAACCTTATACAGAATATCATGCAAGTTAGGAAATTGCTAGCCTATATATGGCACACAACGTAAACAACTGAAATATAAATGACCATAGATTGCTCAATAAAATGACTAACTGCTATTTAAAAATAGGTTTTCTGAAAATAAATAGTATCTTAATAATCTGTAAAATCAATTTCCCTTGACACTAACAGCACAAGAAAAAGCAATTGCAAGTTGTGTATACACCAGGAGTAGGAAATAGCAGCTTTGCCTGGAACCTGAAACTATCAAGGCAGCAATATTGTATGGGTTCTCTGCCTGCCCTTTTACCACGGCTCCTGCCAGCGGTGCATTTGGCGACGTGACGAACATCTGTCACATGTGGTTTGCTCTTTCTCTCATCTGCTCTCTGGGGAAGTACTACATGTGCAGGAGAGTATTTTGCATTGGGCTTTTTTTTTTTTTTTTAAATGCACATGCCAGTCTGCGTTCAAATGAGGAAAGTTCAGGCCAAAGTAATGCACTGTGTGCATGAAGAAAAGAAGATTTCTTAGTCCCCTGTGGGATTTGGTACCGCAGGCTCAGACACAAAAGAATGGAGGAAAGTCTCTCTCCTACCCAGATGAGTTTAGATGAGACAGCTTGCTAGGCTCTGCAGAGCGCATCATGTTTGACAACCATCCTTATCTTGGTGCTTTGTGGGTGAGTTGAGATGACGGGTGACGGGATTGCCTCCCAGCCACATGGCTGCTGTGGCAAAGGGGGTGCAGAGGTGGGTGGCCAAGGCCCAGCATCTGCACCCCGCTGCATTGGGTCCTCTGCTTGGGGGGAATGGGGGGGACTGTCACCACAGGGTCATGTTTTGGGTACACTGGGCTAAGTCTTTAGAGATTAGTACGGTGACCTTGAGACTGTTTTGTCTTTGGAACACCAGGACAGAGGGCAGAATGAGAGATTCTGATGGGTTTGCGGCAGGCTGTTTTCTGAGGTGACGCGCTGAGCCTCAGTCCCCTCTGTCTACAGAGCTTCCTGCAATCCATTGCCATGTCTAGCTGGAAGCTCCACGTACAGGATGGGCCCTCAGAGATAAAAATAGAATGAAAAACCCCAACCCAGAGTAAACCAGTGTGAAATAAAATTACTTTCCACCGCCTCTTTTGGAGACTGGAGGCAGACACTGGGGGTTGCTGTAGGAGCCCCAGGGATGTGCCCCCCTTGTTAGGGGAGGCAAGCCATGGGCACGGCTATGGCTCAGTGCTGGCAGGGGGACCCAGAGAACAGCTCCTGTGAGTCCATGATGCTGCCTGGCCCCCTGCCTGCATCTCCCCTGCCTGCATTTCAACCCTGAGCCCAGAAGCTCTCCAGGCTGGTACAGCCCAGTGGTTTCTCGTGGTGGTGGCTGAGCAGACACAGGCTGGGTGCAGCGAGCAGTGTGGCAGGGCACTCCCAGGTGGATGTGGTGAGCATCCTGGGGGGAGAGATGGGTCCCAGCTCCCCGTAGCATTGAGTGAGCTCAGGGCTGGAGCACCTAGCCAGTCAAAAAGCAGCAGTCACACCAAACAACCAAAGGGAAAGTGGCAGTAAAAGTGAGGTTTTTTCAATTTCAAATTATAAATTTGTCAGCCATCTCTCGGTGCTATTAATCACACAGTGCACACCTGAGACGCTTTCAGATATGGTGGAATAGCAGCGACTTGCTCCGCAGCGCAGCCAGCCACCCAGCCAGAGGTCCCTGGGGGAAGAGGGCTCTCCTAATTACTTTAAAGGCATGAATAACAGTTGTGCACATCCTGAAATGCTGAAAGCCAGATCCTGACGCTCAGGCACAGGGTGGGCAACTCCATCACCTTCACTAGGATAACGCGAATAGTACTGGTATAAATCCAGATGGGAAGAGGGGATATTACCCAGCTGTATCTAGCTGTTCTACATCCTCTTTCACAGGATCCTTTTTTTCCCACGTTATGCACGCGTGTGTTTAAGTTGGTTACAGAACAACAAATGCTCTTTCATTTTCTTTAAGTTTGACTTCATAACTAGAGATCATTCCACTTCATGTGTCTGAAGGAGATGAATCAAACAGGATTCAGTCTGCACCGACTGGGATTTATGCTGCCAGAAAGCAATGCTGAGAACAATCTGGCGATGTTTGATGGAGGGAACACACACAACTTCTGCAAAAGGACTATAAATTCATGACATATAAATCCGAAAGACATCTCTCTGAGATAGCTGTAGCTTCCATATACAGATAGGATTTTTTTTTTTTTAAAGTGTTAGTTTGACATGTATTTTTATTGTAATGACATTGCAACATATCACTTTTATTTGCAGTTACAACCCAACATTGGTCAGATGCTCCTAGAAGCCAGCGGGAGAATGGTTAAAAGGGGGTCATGAAAGTTGACTTGTAATATTCACTGTAAGCTCCCATTGGTCACCAGACCAGTATCTTCAATACCTTCAACAATTTCCATAATCAATTAATTCTGTGAAATTACTTTTTTTAAAAAGTAGATAAACCAGAGGCATCGTCCCTTGGCGGGTATAAATTCTTTCAAAGACTCAGTCCTGCTCAGGGGCTTATTGCAGACTGCTGCCCACCCAGGGAGACAAATACCATGTCCTCTTCAAAGTTACATGAAGATAATTTCAGCTCTTGGTCAGGGAATTAGGAATCAGACCATCATAGATTTTTAAGCTGCTTCCATCTCCTTTAAGAAACATCTGTTTCTCAAGCAGATTACCACAGCTGGTGGAAATGCTATTTTATTTTAATCATCTCGAATAAAAAAGGAACATGAACTGTCGAGAAAGGTAAGATGGTTGCTCTTCCCCTCCTCTGCCGTGGAGCACAGAAATGATGAGGAAGAGGTAGCCAGCCTTTCCCAGAGGAGTGAGATCTCCTCTGCAGGGGTGCAGCTGCAGCACAAGCTGCCCTGTCAGCCAGTAGTGGTCAGAGCCTCTAGGAAGCAGAAAGACTTCCAAATGGAGAGTTATTTAAACCCCTTACAATTGCCTGTGTCCTCATTTTTTCTCCTCTGTCTTGTCAGACGTTGCCTACAGTTGCCCATCTGACTTGCTCACTAATAGCTGCAGAGAGCACCATGGCTGGTGCTGCAGACAGGCAGAGGGAGAAGGAGCCAGGCTAACACCTGCCCAGAGAAGCAGATGATTTCCAACAGCAGCTGGTTATTGCCGAGCACCTCCTTGAGTCCCACAAGATGAGGTCACTTTTCTTCCTGATGGCAATAGGGCCACAGATGTGGGAGCTTCTGCATCACCTTTCCAATTACCATGGCAGAAAAGTGACCAGAACATCAAGCTTGAGTTAGCCTGGAGAGAAGGAGGCTGAGAGGAGAACTTATCACTCTCTACAGCTACCTGAAAGGAGGCTGTAGAAAGGTGAAGTTGATCTTTTCTCCCAAGTAACAGGCAATAGGACAAGAGGAAATGGCCTCAAGTTGTGCCATGGGAGTTTTAGGATGGATATTAGTAAAAAATTCTTCACTGAAGAGGTTGTCAAGCATTGGAACAGGCTACCCAGGGAGGTGGCAGAGTCACCATCCCTAGAGGCATTTGAAAAACAAGTTGATGTGGTGCTGAGGGTCATGGTTCAGTGGTGGTTTTGATAGTGTTAGGTAAATGGCTGGACTTGATGATCTTAAAGGTCTTTTCCAAGCTAAACAATTCTGTGACCCTATGATTTGGTTTCTCTTTATCGTGGGTCAGAGGGTTGGATGGTCTAACAAAGCTGATGCTGTTGCAGCATTTTTGGATCTGCAGCTTTGATCTCTCTGGGCTGTGAGAGTGGAGCCACGTGCAAGGAGGGGATGGAAGACAAATTGCACAGTTAGGTGTTGCTGCAGCTGTTTCCAACCAAGCCTGCAAAAAACAGAGTCTACATCGAGGTGCATCGATTGGTGCGATGAAGGGGAGCAGTAGCAGGAGCACTTCCCAGCCCTGTGACTTGGAATGCCTTCGGGTGCCCAGGTATCACTGGGGTGGAGGAAAGATGCTCATTTCATATTCAAGCCTTGGGAAACCTTTTCCCCAGGTGTCTCAAATCTCAAACAAACCAGTGCCTCTCTTGAAAACTGGGAGCCCAAAGAAAGATAAGCCCACTGCTTTCCACCTTCATACTTCTGGTACAGGAGTTTAAAAACATCTCTGCTGTAAGAGTTTATATTAGGATGCAAAAATACACATAAAAGGCTTTCTTCTGGTGTTGCATTGTGGTCCCTACCCTAGGAATAGTTGTTTGGTACTAAAATTAACTTTTTTACTGATAAGGGGAACAAAAGGTATTTCTTGAGGTCCAGACAGCAAAATGCAGGTGTTTGACACACTGGATGTACAGCGATGGTGTAGTACCCTGCCTGCCCTGCCAAGAAATAGGTAGAGAATTTTCTAAATATTCCTAGTACCTCATTTCTCTGCCAGAAATGATAAAAAAGGAAGCAAATACATAACCAGTGGGGCTCAGCCACCCTGTTCACCACAGCAGGTCCTCACCCCAGCCAAGAGTGCCTTCAGGCATCCTTCAGTGCATGGTAACACAGCACTTCTTTGTTACCCCCCCCTCTTGGGGTATGTGGAGGCAGGACCAAACTGATGCTCAGGAATGAGTGACACCTGGCTGCTCACTGCCCTTGTCATCTGAAACTGCAGCAAGTGGCCTGTCTGGTGTCTGCAAACCAGTTAAATTGAGTGTTTCATTTCTCACAGGTGCATGGGATAATTATTCAGGCTGGCAAGGACCTCAAGAGGTCTCTAACCCAAAGCCAGACCAGCTTTGGGGTCACACCATAGTGTGACATGGTCTTTGAAACCTCCAAGGACCGAGCCAACAACCTGCTCCGCTGCCCAGCTGTCCTCACGGGTGAAAGACTTCTCATTACACCTAGCCTGACCCTCATGTTTCAGCTCTTGCCCTCCTACCATGCACCATCCTGATGACCTTCCTTGTAGGCACTGGGGAGCTGTGGGTCTTCTTGAAGCTGTCTCTTTTTCAGGCTGAACAAGCCCAAATCCCTCAGCCTTCACTTAAAACAAAGCAAGGATGCCAAATACCAGCAAAAGTAAAATCCAACCTACCTACAAAACTGTAATGGTTATGCTCTGCCATCTCCATCAGTGTTTTTCTAAACTATCACAGTTACAGATACAGTTAAACAAATGATTTTCCTTCCTCAATCTGAAATCCTATACTCCATCTTTGGATCTGTAACCCTCACCTCCAACCTTCCCACCCAGCTAAGAACCACCTGCCTCTGAAGCTGAGCAGAGAAGGGAGCATGCTTCTGACTCTACTGCCTGCTGGACCCCAAAGGGTAAGAACAACAGTGGGAATCATATAATACAGCACCTTAACATTTTACATTTTTCATTGAGCAAAAGCATCTCAAAACTCAATTTTAGCCTGGGAATTACCAAGGCAGCCTTAAATGGTTGGCTTTTTGAATCCATGAAACGGCAATCTGTCCTCAACCCAGTCATTATAATCTCATAGACATAAGGAGGATAACACACGTAAGGAGGATGGAGTAAAGAAAGTATATTGGAAATAATCTTTAATTAAAAAAAAACCAGCAACAACTGAAGTCATGTCAAGTGAACCTTTGGAAGTGTATGTAAATAGATGAAAGAAGGAAAAGGAGACATAGTTCTAGTAAGTGAACGAAGGGAAGTCTTTAAATGGCTTAATAATAGGAACACATTGGCAAGCAGTGAGGTTAATACAGAAATGACATAAAGCAGTGGGGGGTCTTGGACTAGATTTATTGTGCATACTAATTGGAGGACACTGAATACCAGATAATAGCTGAAGGATGGGGCTGCGGCTCTGTCAACATCCTCTTGTTCACAAAGGATGATCTGGCAGAATTTAATAGCTTCACAATATCGCTGAGACTGACACTTTAATAGGTAACAAAATGCTCTATTTCAGCACTGTGCAGGGGGAAACCACAAGAAAGAGAGAGAGGAAGGGGATGTCACCGGAGGCCTAGCTGACAGCCTCTAGATCTCAAAGAAACACAATTTACCCAGCCTTCCTCAGCCTAAAAAAGAGCCCAAGCGTTTATCTGAGGCGATATTAAAGCAAGCTTTAAAATAATAGCACCAACAATTGAGACCACAAATGTCTTGTAAGTCTTTTAATCCTCATAACCTTGCGCCAACTGAGCTCAAGCACTAGCTCATTAAAACCTGAAAGTTAATTGGAGCAGGAAAAACAAGCAGCTCTTCCTGGTGCTTACTGCCCAAGCTGAGGTAAGTGCAGAAATTACCCAGACAGCAAATAGATTTGCTTTCACTGTGGCAGCACTCTATTAACAATTCACCAGAAAAATCCCATTGCAATCAGCGATGTAGGAGAAGTCCCAGTGCGGGAGTGTAAGCCTCAGCTTTGCGATACTCAATCTCTGAGCTACAAGGCAGACTGCTGAGTAAGGAAACCATTTGCTAGGAAAGGCACTTCATGAATGTTTTTTTTTTGCGTCGCTTACAGCATGCCAACATGGGAATACTGTTTATAGAGGTCAGATGGCAGTCTAAGAGCAGAAGCTTGAGAATCTTACGAAATCTTGTTCCTTAAAACTGTAGGGTGGTGGCTGAGGCAATGTTTGCAGGGTTGAGGTCAGGCACCGGAGGTGGGAGGCACGGAGGAGCGGCTGCCCCACTGGTGCCACAGGAGGTGCTCACTGGGCTCTGTTGGGCTGGCAGCTTTGCCACGTGTCCAGGGAAAGCGGTGCCCACAAGGACTCGGTGGTACATCCTGTTGAATCTCCAATCACTACAGGTGCCAGCAGACGTGAAACAGACCACCACTGACCCCAGAAGCTTGTACAGAGACGCCTACATTTTATCAGCTGAATACATCACTGGGCTCCATGGTGGTTTTCACTAGATGTACACTGACTGCTAGGGGAGCTTAAACTCCAGGCTCCCCCACACTGTGAACAACTTCTGGGCATCTAAGTCAGAAACCGAATCCCATCTTACCCTACTCTATTTGGCACCTTCGTTACACCAGTGCTGAATTAATGCAACAGATACTCTTACTGCCACAGCTCCCACTTCAGTGCCACAGAACAAGTGATACTGGTTTCTGTGGGGTGTTTATTTTTTTAAGACACAATGCAGGGAGGTATGAGAGCATGGGTGGCTTTTGGCCTGACCTCAACAGAGTTCAGAGATGTGCAGGGTGAGGTTCTGTGGAAGCCACCATAAAGAAAGAGATGACACCAGCCAACTCCTGTGTTAAGAGGGCGAAGCACTTGCATCTTTCTTCATCTACCTAAGAGAGAAAATCATCTTTTACATGATTTTTCCAGGCAGCCACACACAGTGGGTCAGAGGGAGGAAGGCAGCTCGGGTGGCCCGTTGCTCGTGTGACCTCCTGTGCACAACAACGCCCTTGAATCTCTGTTACCCGCTGACTTTTAGGCATCTCTTGTTCAACAGGTGTACAGTGTTTTACTCCTGGAGAGGAATCAGTTAACCAGATGCGCTCAGGAATGCTAATAAAAAGTAAATTTACTGGCAAAGTATGTGTCAGGATCATGTAAAGGACACTTGGTAAGGTACTTTGCCATGCAACTAGAAACCGTCCAGCTAAAGCAGATCAGATATTTATCTGCCAAGGCACATTACTACAATAAGCTGAGCATGTAATCTAAGCAGATGACCCCACACAGTACTTGTTTAACAGGCTCCATTTGTGTGAAAGCGCTGGAGTAGATAATAAAAGAAATGTTTCCTCTCAGCTGGGGTATAATTCCTGTGACATTCAGAGCACATCACCAAGATGGTTTTCCTTTTGGGTTTCTGACTGAGCACCAAGTTTGCCTGGGTAACCGTGGCTGTACCCAGACCTGTCAACACAAGCAGAGAGAACATCATGGGCCAGGGAGAAAAATTTTTGAGGACATGGGAGGAACAAAACAAACCCTAGAGGAGTAGATCAAGGGAACCTACAGGAGAGCTGGAGAGGTGTTCTTTGTCAGGAAGTGTAGTGACAGGACAAGGGGGAATGGTTTTAAGTTGGAAGAGGGGAGATTTAGATGAGATATTAGGAAGAAATTTTTTTCTGTGAGGGTGGTGAGGCACTGGAACATGTTGCCCAGAGAAGCTGTGGATGCCCCATCCCTGGAAGTGTTCAAGGCCAGGCTGGATGGGGCTCTGAGCAACCTGCTCTGGTGGGAGGTGTCCCTGCCCATGGCAGGGGGCTTGGAAATCGATGATCCTTCCAACGGTTCCTTGATGATGGTTCCTTCCAACTCTAACCATTCTATGATTCTTTGATTCTATGAAACCAAGTCCTTGGCTCTAACCTCCTGCCTGAGGCTGGTTCAGCTAGGAACATCACTGAGGGTATGTAGCCCCTGGCAGCCCCATGCCCCTGAAAGACTTGAGGCAAGTGGGTGTTGGGTGCCCTCTGCCAGTGACACAGATTTTGTTCCTCAAGTCTGGGCTCTGTGGCCTCACTAGGATCTTCAGGGTTGATGTGAATTTTTGGGGTGCAGTAGTTGACAATCTCCAGGAAGCTGAACTGGATGATTTATCAGTTCCTTCAAGCCTTACACCCCACATGACTGGAAAACATCCCACAAAATCCTTATCACAGGCTTGTCATGAGCTGGTACATTTATTGCTTATTATGGAAATGGCAGTGCTGATAAAATGCATTTTGGCATCTGAAGCTGTCTTCTATCCGTGGCAAGATCTCATTTGTAGTTTATATAGCTGGGATCCATCCCAAGGGCTAAACTCTGGGATCCAAGAGCAATACAGGGAGGGAACTGAGCCCAAAGTTCGGCTTTTCTCCCTCAATCCACAAAGGGCTGACACACTGTGTCCTTTGCAAGGTGCCCGACCTTCTCATGTCTCGGTCAGCCCAGCTGCCCAACTGTGTAATAGCTGGATCTCACTGAGAGCCATGTGTTGCTGCTGGGCTGTTTTGAGGAAAATTAAATTAAAACAACCCACAACAGTTGTTTTAATGCCATTTCTCATTTGCTTGAAGTCTTCATCCCCAGTTGCCATTACACTACGGGAAGGTACAAGCCTATGGTTTCCAGCAACTTAAAGGACATGCCAGACAGGAACTGCCACTGATGGGCAGCACAAAGACTGCCAGCCCTGGGAGAGTTCTCAAGAAGGTAATTTGAATGAGGAAGGAAAATTCAGGAAGAACAGTGATTTTACTTTCTTCAAAATTCAGCTAAAAGCATAAATCACAATGCACTACCTTACTATAGATCTTTTTTTTTCTCCAGAAAAACATCTTCAAGCTGATGGTTAACTTCATTCCACAGATTTTTTTTACTTCCTCCCTCCCTCCTACTCCCAACCTTCCTCTGCATCTCTGGTTATCACAACAGGGAACATTCAATCTGCTAGACTAAGCCTCACCCTCAGAAACGTGGATTATCATTCTGTAGGACACAGAGAACTGTGGGATTAGATATCAGATTGAAAGCACAGACTAGAATTCCCACAGAGGAACTGGATTCTCTTCCTAACAAGAAAGCAGACAGAGCTCTGGGGTCTTTGTCAGTCTGAGTAATGGTATGGACAAGGATCTCAACTGCAGAACTTCTGTCAGCAGCCTCAACCCCTCAGTCCTGCACTTGGCACAGGCAGGAGGGACAAGCATGTTCAGTCCTTTGCTGAGAGTTAAAACTTGAGAGCAACTAATATACCAAAATAAGTTTATGGCAAAAGGGGAGAAAACATGTTTATTTGTTTTATTGAGACTGTGAGAACGAGGCTTTTATTTCCCAATAAATTTATGTAATCCAGAGAGTACGAAGTTCTTGCCAGGCTGGGTAAGAAACCCCCACTTTAAAACCAAGCCTCAATATCATAGTGCTGCCACACACACACACATTTCCCCCCCTATATTTTTACACTGAGCCATCAAGAGAGGTGACAGGAATAACCCTACGGCACATGCAGAGGCAGCTAATATATCCAGAGCGATGCGTGCTCTCAAACGCTGTTTTATGTACAACATCAGCTGTTTGTTTGCAGCCATTAGTGTTAAGATCTCATTTGTACGACACTGTTTTATCTCCTCCCTTTTATTAGCACTGAAGCTGGATTTCTAAGTGAAAGCACTCTCCTCTCTCGTTATTCTTGCAAAGCCCAATAATAATAATGATTTATGTGGTGGTGGAGGCACGGGGCTCCAGCGGTGGTGGTATGGATGCCATGCGGAGCAGAGCAGAGCTGATGGTGCCCCAGACAAAACAGCTTCTGCCCCAGAGGTGACCTAAGTCTGCTCGGATGGGTATGCTGATCTGCAGACTCTCATCCCAGGCTACCATGGGATGTAGGCATGGGGAGGGCTCACAGAAGCCTCAGCCTCCCTGCTGCAACAGGGGAGAGGAGGCACATCTCCAGCATGTCTCAGGGACCCCGGAGGAGCTCGTCCCCATATGCTCCTCTCTCAGGCTGTGCCCAGAGATGCTTCTTATGCTTGGGTCACGTTTTACTAGCAACTGGGGACATTAGGAATATAATTCTTTTATTATTCTTTTATTTCCCCTTTTCTTTCCCCCTAAGATTTCATCCCCACCAGAAGCTTGGGGCCAGAGAGGAGACACCTCTGTGTGTCTAGTTCAGAGGCCCTTCGCCTCAGAGCTGCTTTCTCAACAGCGCTCCATCAAGGGCAGCCTTTGTCCGAGCTGGGATAAAGGCACTTCCCTAATTAAGTTAGCTTAACCACCACTCGGGAAATACAATGTTCGCTAAACTCATCCACGGTCAGGCAGTGATGAGGATCGCAGCTATTCTGTGGGAATGAAGCACACGTCAATTATCCCCAGAATTTCAAAGCTGCAAAAAACCAATAGTTTCCTTGGCAAAATCTGCCAGGCATGACATGACTGCTACTCGTGCTCCGCACATTTCCTAATGCAAAGGATTGGACAACCTCAAATACCGTTTCCAAGAATAGCAAGGGCAAATGAACTGCAAATTACTAAATTCCTTTTATTGCTGGGAGCTACAAAGTAATTTAAATTAGTTTCAGTCTAAAGTGAACTGTGGGGCGAGCTGGGAAAATAAAATAAATGGTGACATTCTAGGGACACCTTTTATGATCATTTAATGAAAATATTTCATCTCATACCAAGGTATTTAGTAGTCTTAGGAAAGATACATTTGTAAAAGATCTCTGCTTTATGTGCATGCATACACATACTTATGCATTAATGTATAATATTAACTGAGTGTTTTTCATTCACTTAGCACCTGGCCTTTGTGGAGAAAGAGACAGCAGTTGAGCCCCAGCGAGCACGTTTTAATGGAAAACCACATTTAACATTAGGGTTTGATTCCATAATGCTCTTTTCCCCTTTCCAAAGTTCTCATCTGTAGGTGGGTTTACTGAGCACAAAGGTAAAATAATGATCTTCGAACAGTTTCCTGCTCCAGGAACTACTTTGGGATCCCTGCTGTGGTTTTGATTAATGTCTTACCTGCGAGTTCTGCAGATCTGAGCTGGTTTGCTTCTGCAGGCAAAGGGAAGGGAGGGGAATAAGCTACAGCACCTCGCACTGTGTCGTTGCGGCTGGAGTGGAGAACTCATAAAATGCTCTGCCTTTTAATGAAATAGGATATAGGGACCCTCCTGCGGCATCACTGTGAAAATAACTCGGTCACGCCGAGTGGTGTTAGCGGCACAAGCTTTGCATGTCACAGCTAGAGCAGACGGATCACAACAACAATAAGGAGAGTAATAATAATAAAAATAAAAAAGCAAATGGTTGGAAATCTTTTGTAGCATCATGTTTTCTTTCAGTGAAGGGAGCTTAAATCTCCAGTCAGCCGAAAAGCGAAGGATGGGATTTGTCCCCTTTACAAATAATGGATCAGCAGCCGCAGACACTGGATGCAATAAGCACTTGCAGAAAGCTTTCAGTCGCGTGGAGATAACTTCTTCATGGTACAAAGCACTTTCTGTGACCTCAGTGTCCTAAATGTAAGGCAACACAGTGCTAGTGTCAGAGAAATCAAACTGCTGGTGGGGTGAATGGGTGAAGGGAGCAAGGGTGTAATTTCAAAGGGGAACACTGGGACTGATGGAGGTGGCAAGGATCAGCCCATGCTTTGTTGGCAGGATCTCTGTATGTTCAATCATTTCACTGCTTGTGGAGTGTTGGAGTGTGCAATTTCTGTGCTGCTTTTCCTGGTGCAACTCACACGTTCTCCTTCTCTGGTACCTGGACTGCAGGCAGGTAAAGACGGAGATGGGTAGGAGGAGGTGGGCCAGTGCCTGCAGGGATTCCTCCTGGGAAGGGAACTGGCACAACATCCCACCCTGGAAGCAAATTTGAAATGAGCAGAGGTGCTGTCAGGAGGCAAATGTTAGCACCTGGTTAAGGCACAGAATGACCTCCGTGGCTGTCCAGGGAAGAATGGTTTCCTAGTCCATCTCTTCTGAAAGGTTAGACGGTGCTCTGGATTGTGACATTAGGGAACATCCTAGAAGAGAGGGTCACAGCTTTGGTTTCTGCTGTGGGCCTAAGGCTGCTGAGCATCCAGAGGAACTACTGACAGGGACCTTCCTTCCAGGTAGTCCTTAAAGTCCAAAGAAAGCCCTGCAAATCTTAATGGCCCAGGAGGAGGGTCCAGAGCTCTGAAAAATCATCTTTCCATCACAGGTACATTCCTGACAGATGGAAATGCAAAGGAGGAACAGCAACATGTACAACAGTGCAACTATACCTCTTTCACCTGACCTCCTGTGGGGTGTTCTCACTTCCCAACACAGCACCAAGTCTCCCACCCCTGCCTCCTCTCCACCTATGTCAGCCAGTTGGAAGATTATTTACTGCTTCATGTGTCTGAAGAAGCCTTGCTACTAGCCTACAAGTGTACCAGCAGCACTTCGGATGGACAGGCCATGGGTAGAAAATGGACAGACCATGGGTGGAAAATGGACAGAGTCAGGAACTAGGGATCATAAAACATACAGCTGGAGAGTACAGAGACATGGCATTCCCCCCTCTAGCTGAGGAGCATGTATTAGGGGGAGTATTAGGGGGGCACAATGACCCCTAATTAGGTGGGGTGGTTTTCCTCCAATGCCTCCAGGTGTGACTGACCCTATGAACACAGCAGCCATTGATGGCTACAGGGGGACCACAAATGAGAGCTCCTGTGTTTCCTCTGCTTTCCTTGGCGGCTAGTGCCCTGTACCAGGTCAGGTATTGTCAAAATGGGATGTTTTGGGAAGAGGTGAGACTAGAAGAGCACAGACTGTGTAGCAACCTTCTGGCTAAACAGGAGAGTTTGCTTTCCTGTAATGCCATACGGTGCATGGGGCAGCCTGGGCATTTTCAGCTGTGAGGTCTGATCTGTCCTCCTCCCTTCAGCCATGGGAACAGCACAGAAGCCAACAGGATCAGCAGCCATCAGGCTGCTGATGTCAGCTTTGGGATTGATATCATCAGATGTTGCAATGACAAAGCCTGGCCAAAAGCTTAAGAATTTTTGAGGAGCAACAAAATCAGAAGCTTTCCAAGTTAAGACCAAACAAAGGAAGACAGTAGAGGGCAATACGCTCGGGATCCATCATCAAAGGCACAGGGGGCCCTTGGCTCATCATATTATTAAAATGTATTATTACATTGTATTGCTACATGGTAATAATAATAGTAATACACAGACAGGCAGAGCCTCAACTTTTGCCCAGCCATGTGTTTTCAGTGAGAAGTTCATGAAGAAGTCCAGCCCAAGAAATGTAAAAGCTATGGGACAAATGAATGGGAGACTGGGAGAAAGGCAAGAGGCACCAGGAAGCCAATGTGAAGAAGAAGAGTCACTGGGATTAATTTTAGGAAAAGGAGTCTGATTTTATTTGAGATAGAAAGGAAAATAGATTAACTTAGATAAAAGTACATTTTTTTCAGGTATACATCAGTTTTGTTAACTAAGAGAAAAACAACATAAGAGACTTTTTCCTTCTCTCTGAAGAGGCCCGGTGCACATGCAGAACATTGTTTGAGTGACCTGTACCGAAAGGGGTAACATTAACCCAGGTGAACTACAGGCAACTTTCATATGTGAAACACAGCAAACAGCGTTGCAATAAGAAATGAACAAGAAAAACTGAGGAGAAAGGTATTGGGATCTCCTCAGTGCACAGCAAGTGTCCTAGAGCTCCCCTAACCTCCATCCTGGCTCCAGAGTCCCCGTGCCCGATGCTGTACTTGCAGGCAATACTCTGCTTGCCGGTTTGCAAAGCAGCAGTTTTATTTTGTTCATTTAAGGATGTCAAGGAGAGAAGACAGAGGGAAAAATATTATGTGTATTTTGTCTCACAACATAATACTGATAGATAGATTATGTAGACCAGAGTCCTTCTGATTTCTTACCAGATGAGTGGAAATACTAATTCTTTACATTTTTTCTGCCAGCCCTGGACAGAAATAGAGAGCCTTTGAACTCCCCCAGAACTGACTGTCCAGACAATCTTGCCTCGAAAGGAGTCAAATTGCACCTTACTAAAACTTAGACTGAGCTCAATAACCTATGAAAACTCAGGCTGATAGGAGGGAGCTACTTCACAGAGCAGCCAGTTTTCACTAACTGCAAGTTGAATTTGTGGTAGTGACGGCAGAGCTGGAAAATGCCACATTACAGCTTCAATGCGATGTACCATGTCTCTGCTGCACGTTAAGATGATTTGAATTGAGGCTGTCGTTCTCTTTTTAAAACCTGAGGGTACAAATTTGCTTTGGGAGTGTCTGTGCATGATGCCCCTAATTTAAACTCTGGTCCCAAAAGTTGGTTAACAGATATGGTGGAATGATGGTGTGTTTAGTGCCAAAGAAAATTATTCTGTGGAGGGTAAATGCAGCTGCACTCCGAGAGAGGATGAAATCAGAGAGAGCCACTTCCAGCCAAAACAGACCCTTTGGAGTTGAGAAAAGTGGGTGGCAGGCCACAAATAATTTGTCTGATGGACTGAGTCTCCTGTTACTACCTGTGGATAGTGAGAGTGCGCTGCAGGTCCTTCAAGTGTACTTGATTATCGGAATGACATTGCAACTCTTAAATTCAAAGGCTCAATTGATTCCAAACACTGTTCTGCAGTAGTTCAATATTTGAAAACTGCAAGCTGGTCATAGTTAGCCAGAGATTGTAGGACATTGTTTCCGATCCCCTGATTCCTGCCACATGGATATTTCAGTGGGAATTATCCTCCCATGAAAGTAAGATTCATTTTTCACTAGTCCTCAGGCACATTTTTGGAATTCTGTTTCCACAAAAGTCCATGACCAAAAAAAACCCCAACAAACCCTGCTATAGGAATATGCAACAATGCAAACACAAAAGAAAGCATGACTTCTTTGATTCGGTCTGAAGCATTCAAGCGGTTATTCCTAGAAATTCTTTTCATAGTATAGACAACATTTCATGTTAAAACATTTTTGATTGTGTTTGCATGCTGTTACACTGCATGACTGCTGTGTAGTAATGCTTATGCATTGAGGACAGGTAATTTTGGAAAGCGGGACAATAAGAGAAAGACAAATAGCCTGGAAAGAGTGAGTGCTTTTAATTCAATTTCACTTATTGCTATTGTGCTTGATAGAAATGCTGCTTGCTTGCTTCCCATAATCATCTCGGTGCGTTTGTACCTGTTTGGATTGCTGCACTCGCAGGACAAGCAGAGGCAGGTATTTATAGCATGGTTTGGTGACACGAGCAATGGTCCAGAGTGATCTGGGAGGCCGAGACTTCTGCCAGCTCCCCCTTTTGATAAAATCTTATTCTTCCTATTCAGAATTTTATTTGCATGCCCACTTTGCCCCTGTGGAGATTGCCATGGCCGTGAGGAGTGGTGGGGAGGAAATTGTTCGGCTGGTCTGGCTGGGCTGGAGTGCCCAGTGTTGGGGGATACCCAACATGGGGTTGCTGATCTTCTTTAACACCCAGTGTGGGGGCAAAGCCGTGGTCTGGTTGGGCTGCTGCATATACCTTGGTGGGTTTAGTTTGCATTAGACAAACCCAAGAGGTAGCAGTGAAAGCGCAGTCTGGAAAGGTTGCAAATGGAGGTCTGTCGGTCAGTGCTGCCCTCCTAAGCTCCTGTGTTCTGCTCATGAATTTGAATGTCATGATAAGATAAAAGCAAAAGCAGGTTTATATTAGGCTGAGCAAACAAAAAGAGAGCAGGACTTTTCATTTAAAATCCCAGCCAATGCAAAGTGTCTAATTTCCCCTACCCTTTTCGGGCAGAAGCACAAACTAAGCTATCTCAGCACGGTTGTTGACACCTACTGAAATAAAAATGCATGAAGTAATCTTTGTGAAGGTCACGGTGACCTCAGTGCTTAGCACAAAATTCTCACTTGAGCTGGGTTTTCTGGCACATCCTTGTTTGTAGCTAGGGAACCAGGCGTTTTGCTCGATAGAGACATGATCTTCCATTGGCTTTGCTCATTCCCAGCCTGACTTGGCTGCACCAGAAGTACAGTTGGGCTGAAAAATGGCTGCTGATCAGACAAAGTGAATTCAAGGACACGGCTCAACGTGAATGCTGAAAAACTGCTGCATCACTTTTGAACATGGGGAACCAACTCACACTTTCCTCTTTGCCAAATTAAATAAGGAGCAGTTGCAAAGAAATGAATGAAACACATTTTTACTGGAGGGAAGAAAGTGGGGCAGCAAATAAAGGGTGATTTCTAAAAGAGCCTGGAGATTTTGAATTGCAGAGAGACTCCAGGAACCTAACCTCATTGCAGGTCATTTCAAAAACTTCGTTGTAATATGTTCCTCCAACTGTGGTAGAAGTGGGAACAGCTACAAAATTTGACAACTCGAAACTTGGCTTCAGCATGTATTTTCCTTTAAAAATAAAGATTCATTTTGAATGTAGTGCAGTAACTCTAATATGAGTGTTACCAGTACACTTAGGTCTAGTCTGAAATATAAAGTATTATGTGATGAGGATTGAAGTGGGTCTCTCCATCGACATGTTTTTCCACTCTTCTGAATATTATGCTGCCATTAATACTAAGAGCCACTGCTACCAAAAAAGCCCCAATCTTACTTTGCAGCATGGGAAAAAGACCATGATTTAGGACAACAGGGAAGGGGTCTCGTGCTTATGTGCGTGCTACAAAACTGCCCTTTGCTGCCTTCCACCTGCATCCTTGTCCTAAGTTGCCCAGGCACAGGGTTCCCAGGGACAGGGGCTGAAGGAAGGTAAAAGCTCTGCATAGCCTTTCTTGCATCCCAAGCAACAGGACTTGAGAAGTGAGGGAGGGCTTTTCTATTTGATTTTAACCCTTTAAAAGTAGATGAAGTATTATGAAAAATGTCTGCAACTCCTTTTTCAAACTTGGGAGCCGAGGGAGGAGGGGGTTAGTTTATTTACAAAATGCTATGTGGAAATTAGAAACAAATGCCCACAAAAAATCTCCATCTCTCTTGATATATGCTGTGTATAATGAGCCCTGGGTCATGTCTGCAGCTCTTCACCTTAGAATGGAAGCATATAAGAAAGTCACATACAAAATATAGGATATTTTGTGGTGTTACTGATTGTGATAAAATCCCATTACAGTAACAAGCCAACGGAATGTAACTGGAGGGTGTACAGTTATTTACACACCCAAATAACACCAAAGCAAAAGCAAAACAAGCTCACAAAAGGGAATGTGGCATGAGTTAACACAAAGAATAAACGCAGTGACAAAAGCTGCACACGGACCTTCATGAAAAGGCATCTTCTCTGCAGGTACAAGGTAGTGAGGAAGGACCAGAAATGCTGTGCTGCAGCAGCAAGTCAAGAGCCACCCCCCCCGGGACAGAACAGATCTCCCGAGGGACAGAGCCAGCCTTGGCTGCACTGCATCGGCTGAGGTATCCTGGGTCAAGGCAGTAGGACCACCACTGAGAACCTGGCCAAAATATCAGTTCTGCTAATTGAAACGTTATTTTCCAAATCACCAGCATGAATGCACAGAAGTTCACAGCTTATGGGGTGCCAGTGCTGCCTGACAGCACCTTGAGATCATCTTCAGCAGGATAAAATAAATACCTTTTCAGACCCAGTGAGGTTTCTTGATGGAGTTTGAGGAGCTCTAGTAAACACCTAAACATCCAGGGGAGAAAGAAGTTGTACAGATTACAAGGAGTGGCTAAGAAGGAAAAAAAAATTTTTAGAAAGCATCACCTCACTTTTGAAGTGCCCAAAAGGCCTGACATTTGTTCAGTGTGTGAACTATTTAATTAAACTGATGGTTAATGCAATTCGTTGACCAAAGCCATTGCTTCTGGTGAATGTAGAGCCATACCACTGAGGTAAACTAAACTGTTAAGATGACTTCGTTTTCACAGAAAGACAAGACTTTCCACAATTACAGCCAAAACTTATATTGGAAGGGAGCTTAGGTACCTTGTCAGCAAAATTCTCCTTTTTTTGGTTAAAAAAAATAATCTTACCAACTACACTGATTAACATGCAACGAAGCTCAAAAGGCTGCCAAAGCATCTACAGTAGCACAGTGAACGGTCAGAAAACTCAGACAAGAACTTAGTGTTCCTGCCTCGTCATGCTTCTTTCCTCCACGTAGGTGGACAGGCTGAAATGGGCTGTGTGACCTCCTTCTGTCAGAAACTATTATTCATGTTATGCCACTAATGCCCCTGGCTAGCTTGGCTGCCAAATCTTACATTTTAAAAAAATAGAAAAAAACCCCAAAGTCATTTGGGTCCCTATCGTCTCTCAGGACTGGCTGCTGCCACGGGCTCTGCCGAGACTGAAAGAAGCCCTGTGCTTGGTGATGGGCCAGCAGGGCCAGCCCCGAGGTCCTGCTGAGGCTCACAGTGGGAGTTGCACCGGGAATTGCAAAGGGAACCGCAATTGGAATAGCACTGGGAATTGAAAAGGAAATCAGTGGGAATTGGAGTGGAATTTGCACTGGCAATTGGAAAGGCAATTGCAAAGGGAACTGCACTAGGAATCACAAAATGCATTGCACTGGGAACTCTAAAGTTAATGCAATGGGAATCACAGTAGGAATTTCACTGGGAACTGCAGTGAGAACTGTGCTGAGAATTGCGATGTATATCCCAGTGGGAATTGCCCATCTGCAGCAGTGGTGCGGGGATCCCACCAGAACAGAAGCTGTAGCTGCTGGTAGACAGATGCATCACTACATTCCCCTGGATGCCCCTACACTGCCAGTGTGTTGCCATCTTCTGTGTCTCTTCCCCCTCTCCCAGTGCGAGTGTGGTGCTGTCCTTCTAGCACACCTGCAGTAAGTCAGGACCATCAGGTATGGAGAGAGAGGTCCTCAGGGGGACATGTTGGCTGGATGGCAAGCTGAGGGGCTTGCGTGATTTAATCCTTCATTGGGAACCTCTGGGGAGCTCATAAAATTTGTTAGCATGGCTCTGAGCCTTTGCCTCCTCAGAGAAGGGAGTAGTCTATGACTTATTACAGCATCTTTAGTCCTGAGCTGGTGAAGTTGAGGGGTAGGCAGGCACTGTGATGAGCACCCATCATTGATAGGATTGGCAAGGCAGCGTGGTGGCTTTGTACAGCACTGGGGAAGCCCTCTCTCTGAGCTGGGACTCTGCCAGGGGCAGAGGGCAGGGGGTGCTGCCCCATGGTCAGACCAATTCAAGGAGGGGAGGGACCCACTCCCAGCACAGCTGGCAGCCCTTGTTGGGATGATGCTCATGGCCAGCCCTGCATGCGCGACCCCCTTTTAGCTACTGTCTGATCATTTAATAATTAAAAATTCAGGCTGGATACAGTTAAGCCTCCCATTAAGCGCTTTATGTGTGGGAAGCAGGGTCAGGGCGGCCTTTTAAAAGGTGGTTGGGCTGGTTATGCTACCTCTCAGTGAAGTTACGCATTCTCAGCAGGAGTTAACAGCAGACTTTGCTCAATGGCGAGGAAGTTTATGTTCTGCTGCAGCATTCTGTGAAATGAAATAGACACCTAAGTGCAGGGAAGAGATAACTTCAGGTGTCACAGCCGTCTAGGCTAGCAGAGGACTCCCACCTTGAGAGGTTAGCTTGCTCCCAGTGTTCCCAGTAAGGACACGTTTATCTTGCTTTCATTTGGGCTCTGAGTCAGGAAGGTAATAAAAAAATAACTCTTTTGAGTGTTCTTGCACTTTGTGTGTGTTTTTACAGGAATTTACAGACACCTGAAAAGGATATTTGCAAAATGACCTATGATCCTTAACCTGAGGTACACACAATAAATCTGCCACCCTAACCATTGCCAGCCTTTTTGAATGAATGGCTGCATTATAACAGCACATGTGTATGGCTACGGGGCTGTATATCTTATTGGACCTCATACTCCAATCAACATCTAAAAATAAAAGAAAACCTATATGCAACTATCTACACATAAATTCTCTTGTGGTGATTTGGCTCTCCCTTCTCCCTCGCCCCTTTCCACCCTGAGTGATGGCTTTATTATACAAGGGACAGTAATAAACATCCTAGCTAAGCCAATGAACTTCTTCTCTCACATGTAAATACCTCCTCAGAGGATACTACGTATGACCAACAGAAGAATAATGACTTTTTTTTCCCCGAGTTGTTTAGTGTTGATGAAATAACTGGTCATCAAAATGTAGGCTTGGAGGTGATAGATTCCCAGTCTGTATATGGACACCAAACCAGGCTTTTCAGTGGGAGAAGAAACTAGTTAGCATCTTTAAAGGGAAGGATGCTGCCAACCACTTTGGGCTTAAGGTAACGCTATATGAGTAACTGCCTTTTGGTTCATCAGAGGACCTGAAGAAGATCTTAAATATAGGGCCAGATCAACCAAAAAAAAAAATTTTTACTTTTGTTCCCTCACCAAAGTAAAACCAAGAAAAGATAAATTTCATTTTAGTCAAGCAACCTAAAATATAACATGCTCGTTTTTGTTCATGTCATAAAAGCCATTGGAATGAAGACTGGATTCACAGTTCCTGATCCAGGCCAGGATGCTGTTGGCCTTCTTGGCCACCTGGGCACACTGCTGGCTCATGTTCAGCCAACTTTCAGCCAACACCCCCAGGTCCTTCTCTGCCAGGCAGCTCTCCAGCCACTCTTCCCCAAGCCCATAGCAATGCATAGGCTTGTTGTGACCCAAGTGCAGGACCTGGAACCTGGCCTTACTGAACCTCATCCCACTGACCTTGGCCCATCGGTCCAGCCTGTCCAGATCTCTCTGGAAAGCCTTTCTACCCTCAAGCAGGCTGACACTCCCACCTACTTTAGGGTCATCTGCAAACTTATTGACGGTGCACACATACTGAGGGATTATCTCAGCCTTTTCTGCTGAAGCTGTTTTGCATTGGTAACATAAACACTAATCCAGAAAATGAAGAACTTCCTAATTCATTGCTTAGGCCTCTCTGAGAAGGAGAAGACCTCAGTAGGTTGGCCAGGACGCATGTCCTTCATTAATAATAATCTATTTGCTGGTAGGACTGTTATTGACTTTCATTGTCCTATACTCAATACGCTTATTTCTTCCAGTTATTCAACAGAATGAGCAATACATTGTGCCTGTGTTTCCCTTGTCTTAGCTGAGGTCCCTTGCATAAAGTCTCATTTCCTAAATTTAGCTATATATCTGATAACATACCCAGAATTATGCCCATATTCTTCTCACACATACACAGTTATACACTGGATGTTCTGAAAGCGATCACTAAAGAACTACAGTGAAGAACATAAATAGGCAAAGATAAGGCAATCTGATTTTGTTTGACCTTGCTGGACTGTTATGCTGATATTTTTTATTTGAGCACAATTTCAACACAGCATTTTAATTTTAAAAACTAATAAACATTGAATATTGTAAATAGCCTATAGAATTTTTTGAAATATTTAAATGATTTTTATGGAGATCACCGATAATTTTGTTTTGACTATCTACATATTTTGCATATTTTAGTATTAAAAATAATCATCTTGTAGGGGGAAGCATTAGCACGGCGAACGGACTGACAGTCTACTGCAAACGGTCATGATTTTTTCAAACACAAAGTCTCAACATTTTCCTGTAAAAAAATTTGGTGGCAATAGTCAAGGTTTCCTATGAAGCAGTCTGCTTTAGACAAAATCTGCATGTTGTGCCAAGAAACCATGGAACCAAATTTTTCAGCCAGCTGTCAAGGTCAGGCAGACTATTTCCCAGTGAAGTATGTGAAGGAAGAAATAAAAAAAAACAAGCGTACAAACAAATGCTGCCCATATTGAGCTGTACCTTCAAAAGATTTGGCCATAGGGCTGAAGAAACATCCTTATGCTTCTTTTGAGATTCTGTTTCAGCAAAGGGCTTGCTGGCTCACTGGTATACACACACGTATATAAAAGATAAATATATAATATACATATATATCATTTGTGCCATCGTATGGAGGTGCAAGCTGACAGCTGCCCTGCTCAGTGCTCCCTTGGGTTGCTGTGAAGCTCCCAGGGGAAAAATGCACCCACCTTACCTCCAGCCTTTGCCCCTGGCTGCATCACTCGTGCCTTGGCATTTTCCACAGGGCACGAATGCGTAAAAGAGTGCAGTGCAACTCCCCTCCCACCCCCCCAGTCTTGAATTTGAGTTATACACCTTGTGGTGGAACAGCTTTTTTGCTAGCCCTGCTTCTGCACAGGGTGGTGAGGGGATCCCCTTTCCAGTACAGGAATTAAAGTCTAATTTTAATACATACTCTCTGAAGTTTGGGTGGGTGAGGATGGGGAAAGCAGGGGAGGGAAGGAGTGGTCCTGCAGCTCTTGCTGTAGGGATGCTTCGTGGAGCTGGGTTGAGCACAGTGATGCTCCCAGCCTTCAGCAGCACACCCTTACCCACTTTGTTAAGAGAGGGGAAGCAGATGAAGAAGCTGGAAAATAAGACTGAAGAAGAATATTTCCAGTCTCCTCTCAGCTTTCTTGCAGGGTGAGACTCTGAAAACAGGGCCAGCGAGGCCAGCAGCGTGTGGGGGGCTGCCTGTGTGCGGCCCCTGGGGAGGCCCTTCTGGGCTGGGTTTCCCAGCATGCGCTGCCCAGATGTGCTGCATCGGGCATGTCAGGATGGGGCTGATTTACTGCATCTGTACAGGCCATCTGTAGGGTGGGAGAGTGCCTGTGTGATAAACATCTCGGCCATGCTGGGCTCACTGCACGTGCACAGCAGAGGTGATTTATTTGCAGGCTGTGTCCCTTTGTCCAGCATTTCTGGATGGCTGGCAGAGACATAATGCCAGTTGGGCTGCCAGAAAAATAGCCCAAATCTTCAGTCCTATCTACAGAACATTTCCAGGCAGAAAAACAGCCATATGTATGGAAAGCCACTGCAGAACTGCTGTCACCTTTTGCTGAGTGGGTATTGCTGGAGCTCACTCCAGCAGCTCCTGCTTGCATAAATGGATGCCGAAATCACTGGGGAAGCTCACTGGAGTCCTTGACTGCCGGATTTACATCCCATGTGTTTTTTCTTTCCTGGCTCAAGGCATGCATAACTCACTAGCAAACATGGCTTGACAACAGCAGGGAGAAGAAACAGCTATCGGCCAGCTGTTATTCAGCAGGGCCTCTGCATCCCTCCCTAGTTGGGATGAGGCAAACCCCCCAAGGTAAGGAAGCAATGTGGAGTGGCTGTATCAGGCAGTCATACAGATCCCTCATCTCACCAACAGCACTGAAAGGCTCCTTTAAAGCAAGTGTTTTAAAAATGCTGCAGGGTCCCAGCTCTGAGTGGCCGAGGATGTATTGCTATTTATAATCGTCGGGTGGATGATTCACGGCTTCGCACTTACACCGTTAAAGGTAGCATTAGCACCAGGACCCTTTATGCAGCAACATTAGCGAAGGCTGAAAAACACTCCTCTGAAAGGGCTCTGTCACCTTCTCTTGATCGTGAAACGGTCTCTTACACCAGCCCCGTACATTTCAATTACCATACACCGGCGTTTCTACCTCTGTCCCCAACTCGTAAAAATCACAGCCAATAAACACAAATCACGACCTGAAGGAGTCGGTGCTTTCCTCCCACTTTAATATACTTGCCCATACTTCAAAGGAACCCAGAGAGATTCTCATATCGGCAGTGCCCAGGCTGCCTAGTCCTAGGCAAGGATTAGCCACGTGCGCGCTTGGAACAATCTGTTCTTAGTTTGCTTTAACATGGTTTTTATCCCTCTAAATCATGCTCAGCCATTTGACCTGACAGCAGGCTAATACATGACCTGTTTCAGGGGCGGAGGGTGGGGAAGGGCAGGAGATTTTGCTCTTTTCTTGTTCAAAACAAAAAAAAAACCTTCCTGTGTCTAGATGGGCAAGGTCTTTTTTTGTTGTTTGTTTTGCAGGGAAATTTTCTTTGTATTTGCTCCATTCTTTTGCAATGATGGCAGCTATATTTTAAGACAAGGGAGTTAATAGCTATGTTTAAGTCTCTGAAATAAGAAGCTTTAGTGGAAACTATCAGAGGACAGACAGACAGACAGACGTCACTGAAAACACACGTAACCTTGCAAAACAGAGGGGAGGCACTAGTAACAGGAGAGGAAACGTAAATATCTTGGTGCCAGACCTATCTTCAGCCTGCCTCTGTTTTTGGGGGAGCTCTGACAGGGCTTCCTAGGCATTGATGATACACTGATTTCACCTGTCTGCTGTGCTTGCAGGTGGAGAGAGCCAGCAGGCAGGAGGCAGGGCCACCTGGCAGCAGCGCTGGCTCCCTGGCTGGGTTTTTAATCCTGCTCCCAGCACGTTCTTACTGGAGGAACGGGATTTGGACAATGCCAGTGCTGTGGAGCAGCAAAACAAAAGTGGCTTTTCATTCGGGGCTCTTGCACAAAGCAGTGGCACTTTAAAACTTTCCAAGTGTTGCATGGGAGTTAAGCATGTGACTCCCATTAAAGTCAATATGAGTCATGTGGCAAACAACCCCCCAAACACTTTGAAGATATACTGCAATTTATGTTTTTCTGATCCCCACTTAAAGAAAAAAAAAAAAAAAAAAAAAAAAAAAGAAGGGAAACTATTGTAGACCAGGACTTCAAGGACAGCTTTTCAAGAGCAGTTCTCTTTCCTTGTTTGCTCCTAGACATAAATCACAGTGGGAGGGAACAGAATCAGTTAGGCTGTTAGTTGATGATGGCACAGCAATGACTGGACAAAGGGGGAAAAAAATGGGCGTGAAAAAGAAGTGTTGGTGAAAACTACATATTGATTACTTAAACCTTGTAAAAATGTGCTGACTGCAAAGATACTGGGTAGATTTCGGTGCAGTTTAAAAGCTTTTAGTGGAAAAGCTGAAGTATCTAACAGAAACTGGGGGGAAGCTGTGCTCCCAGTTCTGCGTCAGTGCCAAACCTCAGGGAGACAGGTGATCAGGGGAGACAAAGGCATGTGGGTCTCACTGACCCCTTTCCCGGGTGATCTGATCTAGCAGGGCCACTTAGTTTTGGTGCTGTGTTTGGGACTGGTGGTATCTGCTACCTGTGTATCTCCCGGGCAGTGATGAAAACCAGCCTAGTTGATGTGGCTACCTGAGAGCTCCTCTTTCCACAAGTCCAGGCTTGAAATCAGCATGTATTTCTCCCCCCGCTCCTTGCAAAGAAGAGTCCACATGTCATTTTTCTCCCCCAGTCCTATGCCCAAAGCCCACCAGTGAAGAGAAAAACCAAATGACAAAGCCTCCTGAAGATGTGGTTTAGGTCTCCAGCTGCTTTTCCCAGGGATCCAGAATTTTAAGTGACCAGCTGTAACACTTACCAAAATGGAGATTTCTCTATTACAAGAAATGTCAGTGTTCCAGCACAGACCATATTTCTTAAAATATTCTGCAACCAAAAGAACCTCTTCATTTCAGAAGCAGGAGCCTCATACTGGTCCTCAGCCCAATAGAAGTTGTGACCCTTGTCCTAGCATCCTCAGCCCCTTAGCCAAAAATGACATCCAGGAGCCACACTGTTGGACCATTCAGGGTCCCTAAAACTTTCCCCAAAGAAAAAGGTCCAGATCCAGTCATTTTCTTGAAAACAAAAATAAAACAGCATCTCCCAGCAGGAATAAAACAAGATCAGAAGTTGTTCTGGTTTTGAGATACAATCACTGAAACAGTTCCACAAACTCTCACTCTGACAGTAGAAGACCATCCCAGGATGAGCTTTTCATCACTCTCTGGCTACCTGTCATTTCCCCACATTTCGGTGTTCCTGACAGCCACTGAAAGCCACATTTTTGAGAGGAAAGCATTCAGTGACAGCTTGTGCCACAGCAAACTGGATCCTGGACCTGAGCATCCTCAAAAATCAACCAGGATCACCCCTGCTCCTGTAGCTGTGACTTGAGGTCCCTTTGGACCATTCCTTCTGGCTACCTGGTGTCACCAGCAGCCCTAGGTACAATGCCTCAACCAGAAGAATGCCCGGGACATCACCTCCACACGTTCCACGCTGCAAAATCCTCCCTACTGCCATAAATCCTGTCCCCCAGCCCCACTGTTCCACAGTGCCAGGGGATACAGGCAGCCAATGCTGCTGTTCCCCCCAGTGACACCATGACAAGGTCATTGCTATTGACCAGTGCTCGCAGGTGAACATCACCTAAATGACCTCATCCTCCATGTTTTGGCACCCCTCAAGAAATTCACATCATACTACTCCTCAAAAAAAAAAAAAAAAAAAAAAAAAAGAGAAGAAAANCCATGTTTTGGCACCCCTCAAGAAATTCACATCATACTACTCCTCAAAAAAAAAAAAAAAAAAAAGTTTTTGCATCTCCGTAGCCCCTAAGGAGCTGCCATAAAAGGGGATGAAAGATTTATCACTGCAGCGGCATAACAGCAGCTCAGTGAGTATTAAATAACTACAATAGAAGTAGACAGGATTTGTTTTGATGAATAGTAAGTAGAACAAATGAAAAATTCTGTTTCCAGTGAGAACTATGCACTGTCTGGGGTTAGATTAAATGGATAAACGGAGAAAAATGGAGGAGTGAGAAGTTTTTGATATTTGCTTGATATTTTGTTTTGACAGTTTTAGAATAAATTGCTACAACACATTATTTTGAGAGGATGTTTTTATTCTAAAATTCACCTGATTTGAGAAATACTGAAACAGCACATAATATATTATCCTGAACCAAAGTGTGAGGGTTTTTTTCTTTTTTTAATTTAGCTACTGAACTATTGAAAAAATAATCCATTCAGGTAAGGTTGAGCAAAATTGAGGTTGATAAGAGGCCTGATAATGCGATTGCCATCCAGTCGTGTTCTTGCCAGGCATATAAAATATTTTCAGGAAATTAAAACCTCCCTAATAGTGCAAGTGGAATATGCTTCTCTGAGCTCACCTCCTCTAATGTTTATTCTTCATTTTATCTTTACTTGTCCTTGTCTCATTTTTCATCTTGTGTAGGATTTTTTTTATCAAAGATATTTTGTTCCCAGGACAGAAAGCACAAGGTTTTAATGATCAGCAGGTGAGAGATGACATCCAAGAGAAAATGCAGTGCTGCACTACAGTGGATGCATGGGGATGCCTGGGATTAGGTTGGATGTTGTTTCCTTGGCTATTGAGATGCATCTGTCCAGAAAGCAAATGCATTTCCCTTAGGCTTTGCTGTAGCCTCTACCTTTATTTCCAGATTAGAAAACTCCAAGGGGCAAAATCAAGGGGAACCCACTTTTATTTTCCCATCCCAGCTATGTACCTTTACACATCGAACTTCCCAACTATTTCCATGACAATGGATTATAGACTGGCACTTTTTTCCCCCCATTGGGCAGTGAATTTACAAACCAGGGATTTATGAAGTATCATTGCTAAGAGATGCATCAGGATCAGGCAGAGATGCCACGCGTTTCTGAAATAACTCACACCTGGCTGTCGGGAGGGATGGGGTGCTTTGTGAAACATGGTGCTTAACATTCACACTGCCGCTGCTGTGGCACTCAATATCGCGTGCTTGCACTGGAGCCCTGGTAAGTGGCGAGCAGATACAGCATGCCGTAAATCACTTGCTGTATCCTCGCTTTTATGCTTTTGTATTTTTATTGCTTTACTTTAGCTGCTAGCTGTTGTAACTGAATCAATTAGAAGTTTACTTATCACCCCCGGGTAGGGAATGTGTGGGCGCTCCCTTCCATCCCCAGTGCTGCAAGATGGGACCCGGCTACAGGGGAAGGATGCTCTATCAGAGGATGTAGTGACAGGACAAGGAGTAATGGTTTTAACTTGGAAGAGGGGAGATTTAGATTAAATACTAGAAAGAAATTTTTTACTGTGAAGGTGATGAGACACCAGAGCAGGTTGCCCAGAGAAGTTGTGGATGCCCCATCCCTGGAAGTGTTCAAGGCCAGGCTGGATGGGGTTATGAGCAACCTGGTCTAGTGGGAGGTGTCCCTGCCCATGGCAGGGGGGTTGGAACTTCATGATCTTTAAGGTCCCTTCCAACTCTAACCATTCTATGACTTCATGATTCTACAGGGACTGGCTCTGGGGACCACCTCCAGCATTGAGGCTAACAGTGTCCTCAATCCTGGCTCTCCCACCAAGGTGCTGGGCTGGCATGTGGAGTCCTTGGGTCTACCTCAGGCTTCAAATACAGGCCAGAGCCCCTTTCCAGCTCCTGCCACCAAGAGCCAGCAGGAGGCAAGGCAAAGTAGCAAGCAAAAAAAGGAGCAGCAGCTGGAAATCAGCCCCAAAGACAGCTAGTGAGCAGAGTTGTGGCCCCAATAGTGAAGCCCAGTCAGGGAACAGGGGACCTGAGGATGTGGGGAGCCTAGGGATGGAGGGACCAAAGTCACCTTGGTTCCAGCTCAGCTGCACAGAGAAACACTTCAAAGTGCAAAGGGAGGGTACAACAGATATCAGGAGAAGGGACTGCTTTAAAAGCCCTGGTTTGATTTGTAGTTCAGCAAGTTCACAAGAATGATTGCTCGAAGCAGAAGGAAAGGTTAACGTGTGAACGCTTCACCCCTGAAAACCCGGGTACTGGTCCTGATTATGTCACAAGTAAAAAATTAGATTTTTTCCAATATGGAGAAAAATGAATAGGATCTTTAATGAGTCCATAAAAACATTAGGATAGCTTTAGTCACTTTCTTTTTACTAACTATTAGGCTTGTACATTTTCTTAATGGAAGTACAGAACAAGAAAAGTGCTTCCTTATGAAGAAAAACGAGGAAATGGCTGCTAAAAGTAGAATAGCCAAGGATGTGGAAATGTTGCTGGCTCCTCCATCTGTGTGAAGAAATGAAAGGGTGAGTGAACTGCCAGGCGAAGGAGACTTGAACAGCAAGACACGTACCGGACACTTTGAGGAGATTACTGGATGTTTCTGTATTACAATTTTCCCTTTGAAAAACGGCAAACCTAGCAAATGTAAGGAAAAAACATTTTTGTAGGATTGCCAATGAATGCTTATTACCTTTGCTGAGTTTATTTCTGTCTGGTTACATTAATGTTAGTAATGCAGATTCTCTCTTCAGAATGAATTGAGAGATGGAGGCAACATTCTTACTGCTAAAATCAAAGGGTTTTTTTAATACCGTAACGGACTCCCTTGGAAAGAGTGCCATGAGTCCAGAAATACCACACTAAGGGAAATGCTTTAAACTGCTTTCTGCATGTTTGGTTTTTTTGGTTTTTTTTTTTGGTGTTTTTTTTTGTGGTTTTTTGTGTGGTTTTGGTGTTTGTTTTGTTGTTGTTGTTGTTGTTGTGTTTTTTTGTTGTTTTGTGGTTTTTTTGGTTTTGTTTTGTTTTCCCCCTATCTTTTATATTCATTTTCAAAGTACTTTAAACAACTCCAGCTAATAAGGTAGGATGCAATTCTTAGTGGTGGCATGCCACTCATCTGGACTGGTTGCCACCCCCTGCCTCCTGCTTTCCTTGCCATTTACTAACCTGTTAAGCACCAAGTCTTCAAGAAGGGTTTCCAGCCTTGTTGTGGGCAGTTCAGTGCCCCTCCCGAGGCTTATCTGCTGTCTGGCAGAGCAGCCCTTACAACTTGCTCCCCATGTTAAGAGGGGCACTGGCAGGTGAGGACTGGTTGCCACTGCAGCTGCACTGTGCTCTGGGGAAAGTTTGGATGGCAGCAGTGGGTACCCAGGTTGTCCAGTTCCCCTGGACGTCCAGCTAGGAAGCTGACAAGAATCATAGAATGGTTAGAGTTGAAAGGGAGCTTAAAGATCGTTGAGTTCCAACCCCCCTACCATGGGCAGGGACACCTTCCACTAGACCAGATTGCTCGAGGCCATCCAGCCTGGCCTTGAACACTTCCAGGGATGGGGCATCCACAACTTTTCTGGGCAACCTGTTCCAGTTGGGCATTTTCCCAGCCCAAAGCCTCCTGGTGGCCCAGCCAGACAAGGGGAGCTACACAGCACCAGGGGAGCACAGCAGAGCACATCTCTCCCCAGAGAGTACATTCTCCTTGGTCAGGTCTGGAGTGCTGTTCACAGGAAGAAGGGGCAGGAGCTCTTAGGAAAGGAAGAAAAAAATGAGATGCATAAGTAATCAGGACACAGGCAAGAACACACCATCTATAGGGTTGAGTGGTCCCTGCTGCTCCCATCCCAACTGCCCCTGTTCATTGGGCACACCCAGTTCAGTCTGGTCGTGTGTCCCAGTGATCTCTGGTTCATCCCAACAGAGGGGCAAGGAGTGGGGCCAACCGGGGCCACAAGGACAAGTTCCATGAGAGAAGTGACTCTTCTTAAGGCAAAAGCAGAGGGTGGCTTTTGGGGGATGTGGTGAAACGTCTCCCCTGAGTGCACAGGCACTTTCTTGGGTCAGTTGTACTAGTCACAGGTATCCTGGTGTGCCCGGCGGTGCTGGGCACTGGCCATGTTCCAAGTGCAGGAGCCAGCAGCTCACAGCAGCAGCAAGGGCACCTCACATGCCTGCAGAGCTCTCACCCCAGGCACCCATCACCTGGAGACAGCTCCAGATAGCAAGGCTCACCAGACTCCCTACAAAATTTTCACTGTTTCCATCCATTACGGGAGTTATTTAAGCAGCAGGAGCCCTAGTGCAGATATTCAGCCCCGCACACAACCCCAGCAGAGCCTGCAGTGGTACACGTGGCCCAAGATACCACGGAAGCTGAGTTCCTGCGTCAAACCTGTTTTCTCCACATATCCAGGAATAAGGAATATTACATCCCTGCGTGCATTTATGAGGCACCCCTTTCCTCACAGCCGCTCTCTGGGAATTACCAGTGTGGGCTGTCTGACAGAGCAGGGTATGACTTCAGCCTGTGGTTCACACCTCCAGAGCCTGCTGACCACATCCTACCCAGTTCAGCAAAAGTGGGTGGAAGCGTGATCAGGAAAGTGCATCAGCAAACACCCAGCTCCACTAGCACTTTGCAAGGGTCCATCTTTTACTGAGATGGCAAATCCTGGCATGTCCAACAGTGCTGGGTTCAGGTATGCCACTTGCTATGCACCAAAGCCACCCTTGTGCCTTCATATTTGCCTTGCAGAGGTCACATTAACTCATAAGGTCCCCCTCGTTCAAGAACCCAAACATCAGAGCCTGCCTTCCCCATGCAGCATCCTTTACCTTCTCCAGGACAAGCAGCCCACTTGCCACAGCTCTGTGCCAAGGATGCCAGGCAGCAAGCTGCTCGGGCCTTGCAAAGCACAGCACCTGTAAATCTTTTAAACTCTGGCCCTGGGTCCTTGCACCCCTGCGGAGAGGTGGGATAAGCTCAGCACGCTGCAAACAATTATAGGGAGGTGGAGGAGCGACAAGCATGGCTCGGCTCTGTAGCAGTCAGCAAGCAGATGGTTCTCTCAGCTTGCTTTGAAACCGAGCTCCAAGGTGCCGGAGGAGGGCCAAAATCCACCCGCTTTCCTGGGGGCTGGGCTTTTAAAACCTGCGCTTTATGCACTGCTGTAGTATAAATCTCAGGCTTGCTCACTTTCCTGTTTCCAGGCCAAGACCCCTGACCCGAGCTGAGGCAGCCCCTTGCACCCCTCTCCCAGTGCGCAGAGCCCAGCTAACACATCCCATCTGCCGCAGTGAATCAGCAAAACCCATCAGTATTTCCTGGCAGGATTTTGGCACCTGCTCACAGAGTGAGTCGACAGCCGAACCTGTTATTCCCTGCTGCAAGAATAATAAGCTTGCGTTTTCACAATGCTTTTCCGTGGAAAGTTTCCCAAAGCATTTCGCAAACAGCACAAAGCGTAGAAAAAGGGGCTGTTCCTGCCAAAACCTGAAGCACAGCCGTTCTGTTCTGGAAAACAGCAACTGCTAAATAATGAAGAGAAACAACACAGAGCTTTTTAGGAAGCAAAAACAAATGGCTGGAGGAGTGTGGAAAGACATCCTGGAAACTTTGCTAGAATTAGTTTGGAAAAAAAAGCCGTGGACACGGAACTGTCTTGGTTTTAATTTTCATTTCAAAAGGCTTCCTTTTGTTATTTGTGTGCCAGTCATAACCAGGCTCCTGCTTCTTTGGAAGACAATCAGCGAAAAAATTTCCGCCTTTATTAAAAAAAAAACCAATGCTGAAGAACAATTAGATTGCTTCCATGGCCTCCAGTCAGCAGAGCAGCAGGGTCTGACGAGCGCTGCTTGTGGTGCAGAAGGGAGTTGCTGGGGTAATCTCAGAAGCGATAGCAATTTTTGGATGCTCATGCAGGCACAGGGAAATTTTGGAGGCGCAGCTGGGATTCAGGTCCCCCTGAAGGTCTCCACGTCAGATCCTAGGTGGCTAAATTTCCATTTTCATCAGTAGAGAGCCAGTCAATGGAGGGTAGGAAGCGATGCACCCCATCCCCCACTAGACACCAACGGGCAGTTTATGTAAACTCTTGGGGTTATACACTGGTGTTTAAACTTGGATACCTTGTGCCATCTGGGACTCTCTGGGGTGTCCAGGGTGTCCATATGGGGCTGACATATGAGACATGGCCAAGGATGCCTTTCTGGAGTTGCAGCTGGAGGCCAGGGCTGGACCTCAGGAATCTTAAAGGGTACATGACAGTCATGTTTACCAAACTCCCTCCCATCTTGGACACCCCCCCCCATCTACACAGGGAAGGCGAAAACCTTGTGCCCATGCAGACACCAAGGTAAGTGCACCAACAGTTCACTGCCTTCAGCTCAATCTGTCTTCTGTCCCTCAGCTCTGTTAAAGCCAGAATCAGAGGGACCATGGAGGATTTTAAATGAAAAGTCCAACCAGCAGAAAAGGGCAAGGAATATCTGCACTTCAGACGCTCATGTGTGCTCGCTGGCATCAGCTCCAAGTAGGAAGTCACAATGGTCTGACACTTAAACACTTGGTGCCTGTGGAATAGAAGCACCAATGAGACACAATGGAACAGCAATTACCGAAAATATTGCTGGGTTTGCAATTGGTGCCCTCAGTTCCAGTAGAAAGCATTCAATCATTCTATCATATATTTTCCAGTGAATTTTGTGTCAATAATATCTCATTGAACCTTGTAAGGGTTTTAGATTTTATATTTTTCTTTCAGCAAGAGTGCTGCTCCTGAATCTGTAACACTGCAGGAACGGTCACGTGAGAACACATATTGAATGCATTTTGCATTTCCCAGAGATTATCAGATTATAGTTATCAAATCATGGGTTATGATTTAATTACTTTTCATTATCTGAGCTGTGGAGTTCTTGAACCTGAGAAACCCACTCCTTAAAAACTAAACAAACAAAATAATGTTAAAAAATATTATCCTCTGTAGCCATTTCTATAAAGCCTTCTGGAAAAATCCTCCGCACATCCCTAAAGGTACAAAAGAAATGAGTTTTACTGTTCAAGAAAAAAAAGCAACACATCCTTCTGAAATAAATTTCTGAGTTCTGTTCTGAGGCAGGAGCTTTATTTTGAAAAGCAATGGATTTCCATGCTTCTGTGTAAATTTTTCTTATTTCAACAAGACCTTGCCTTTAATACTGCAGTAGAGAAAGTACCTGGGTAAAGCTGTTTAATAACTGACAAAATGTCAAAGTACGTTTCTGCAAAACAAAGAGATTTATACCAAAACGTATGCTCTAGCTTTTATTTCAAATTCTTTATTAACATGTTCAAATATTTAAACTAATCCCAGGAAAGAAAGAGAACAGAGATTAGATGCCAAATTAATTGATTGGCTTCAAACAAAGACTACACTGAAAAAAATCCCCATCACGTGCCACTCTGTATGTTTACTTAACTTGTGTAAATAATTGCGGTGCAACTAATTAGCCTAAAATATTACAAACCAATAGCAACAGTGGAATAGCAAGCATCCTCAGAGGTACTGGTTAGAGATGACATCTCTTTTGGAAACTGCCTGGTTTTCATTTTGTAGAATCATACAAACGTAGGCTTAGTTTAAACCTCAGGAGGTCAGCTAATTTTAATCCATCCTCCTGTCCTCAGGCAGGAGTGAACATCCATTACTGAGAGATGTGTGTCTTGGATAGCCCTAAAACACTCTACAGTCAGTCTCAGTAGCCCATGCCAATTCTTAACAATCATTACATTTAACCTAAATCTCTCATGTTGCAATTTAAGCTGATAATTTCTTGTCTTGCCTTCGGTCATGATGAAGAAATGAGCAACATCCTACTTGTAGCAAGTTTATACACATTTTAAGACACTCTTGAGATCCCTGTCTTCCCTTCAGTATTCTCTTTCAGGAAACAAACAGCTCGATCCCTCCCTCCCACTCTCCCTCCTTCATTCCCTCCCATCCACCCNTTCTTTTTTTGTCCTTTGTGTCCTCTATAATGTATCTGTATCTCTCTTTACCTGAAGCTGCCACCCCTGGAGACAGATCTAAAGTTTGCTAGCCAGATACGTATTCCCTTGTCAAGGGCACCATTTAGTCCATGTCTCTCTAGTATTCATATGAGCGTAGATGCTCCCACTTTCAGGGCTCTTGTCTATTTTGGATGGGAGGCTCTCTGCTGTTTTCCTTCAGAGGCAGATGGTCTGATCCAGCATGCACACCTAACTCCACACCAACAGAAAGGTCAGGGCTGAGCAAGGCATAGTGCAGTCACCCATCCCTGCCTGAAACAAACAGAAGTGACAAAATCAGTCTCTAGCACGTGTCCTAGGGTTTTTTTTAGGAAAAGTGTAATTCCTTTATCACCTTCTCAAGGTCAGCATAACCCCCAGAGTATTCAGCTTGACCTATTTAATTTTGAATCAATATTTCTTTGTTTCATTCTTCTAGGAAGAAGATACGCACTGAGTACTCAAAAAAAAGAAGCAGCATGTTCTGAAGTACAGTTTTGTATCACAGATACAAAGGACCCAAATCTGTCTCCCATTAAAGACAAGTGAGCAGTAAGTTTAATGAGAATTGAATCCTGATCATACAAGATCAGGGTGGTGAAGTGAGTGCTGTTCAGCGCTGCCAAGCAGTTTGGCTTTAGCGGGCTCAAGGGCAGCCTTCACTTGCACTGCAGTGGTGAGGCATTAGATGGAAAAGCCGCAGGCTTGCTGCTATAGCAGGGCAGGGAATTAGTTTACCCAGCCCATTAGAGATGAGACGTCTGTTTCAAATGAACTTTCTCACCACCTGCCTTCTTCCCCTCCCCTAAAGTAGATAGCCATTTAAGCATAAAAAATAATGTAAGGGAAAGAGAAACATTATGATTTAACCACTGGAGGCACTTATCTTCCCATATGGTGTAAAATGCCTTGACAGTCACTTACACTAGACACCCGCTAAAATCAGACGACGTGAATCCTGTCGTTTGTGCATTCTTTTGCATTTTCAATTAAAAACCTGATGGAATTCCACAGGCTGATAAATTTTAATGGATCATTTCCATGGACTCCAGAGGCTCAAGACATACCAACCCATCCCACTGAGATGCACGCAACACCTTGGGCTGGAGCCACAGACAGTTGTTCACTGCAGAAGTGGCTGGCAGGTTTTAGAGTCGTATCCACCGAGTGCTAGAGGTGACTTCCCTCTCCAGAGAACCTGCAGAAGCAAAGATGCAAGAGCACGGGTAGGGCTGGGGATAAAGGAGCCCAAAGTTCAGGGCCTTGCTTCACTTGGTTCAAACAAGAGGCTTGGAACAAAGGACACATCTATACTGTGCCACGACACACGGGGCGGAGAGCCCCAGCCCAACAGGATCTACCTAGCTGCCAGGACGGGCGGGTTTTACAGCTGTGTCAATAGAAAGCTGCACCCAAACTGCTGGCCCCTCTGGGCAGTGGGGCTTGCCAAGAGAGGCACATCAAACGGGCTTGTGTTTGAGAGGAAGGTGTGCCCAGAGCAGCACTTCAGACTGAGGTTGACTAACTTCAAGCATCCTCATCAAAGTGTCTAAAAAGGGTAACAAAAGTCTCCGCTCTTATCTAAGCATTACTGTTTATTATCAGTGGAGATGCCATAGAGACAGCAGAACCCCAGCTGGTGGTGGTCCGGAAGAGCACAGGTCACTGTCAGATGTGTGTCCCCATCTGCCAGTCTCACATGGATGTCTCAGACAACTTATGACACCGCAAAGGTTTTTGACAGCACAGGCTTTGAGCAACCTGCTCTAGTGGGAGGTGTCCCTGCCCGTGGCAGGGGGTTGGAACTCAGTGATCGTTAAGGTCCCTTCCAAAAAACTAAAAAACTAACAACTAAGTGGATCCTATGATATCGCAAATGGCTTTAGACTCCCATGGTTAGGCACCGGTACCAAGTCCTGGATTGCCATTGATTGTAAATGGCAGTTTAAATATCAAGCTCACATCAGTCTATGAGACAATTTCAAACTAAATGACATCTGCTATCTCTACAGACACTCTGGATTAGCCAGTTTAGGATGGCTTTGGTACAATCTGTAGCTCGCCCCATCATAATACCAGTTAGAAATGATCTTAATCTCACAGGCCATTGACCCTTCATGGTCTGGGCAGAAACTCCATCCCAGAAGCAGCAGATTTCACCTCCAAATATTTTATTTCAGCAAAACAACATTTTCTAACAAAATTTTCTATAATTTCTATATCTGGATTTCCTTGGAGATGCTTGAGAATGGCATTGATCTTTTAATGCAAACACTATTTTAGCTGTTTCCTTTTTAATTTAGAAGGTAGAGGGTTGGGTTTTTATCAACTTTAGGCATTACTGCTCGTGTTGAGATTGCCATCAGGATCAGTGCTCCATCCCTCAATTGCTCCCTTCACCGTGTTGTTTCAGAGATGCAGCAGCTGGCCACAGACCCAGGTTTAATCTTTTCAACAGCCCCTCGGCATCCCCCATGGGGGTAGGAGTGGTAGAGCAGAAGCAGAGGCACTGGCTGCTTCAGTGAGTAGGGGTCACCTAGAGGACTGGAGGGGGTGGCTTGGGCAGAGAACATAGACAAGGGACTTGTTTGAACAAGAGCTGCTCAGAAGGGGTGACACTCATACCGCTGTCCTTACTGAAACACCCAAGAAGTTTGCTTTTTCCTTTCAGCTGTAACCTGAGTGTTAACGTTGTTGTCTGCTAATGAACTGTATCTTTTTTTTATCTTGCAGATGCCCGGAGATGTAAAGTTGCTCCTTAAACTGCTCCCGGATGAATAGGTTAGTAAGTGGTTACTTCCTTAGCACTTTACATTCCTCGGAAACCAATTATTTTTATTTCAGAAGCTGTGAATCCTAGAAAGCCTGTTCCTAGCTCAGAAATGTAGCTGAAAGCATCAGTACTCTAAATTAGGAGCACGATCTAATTGATTAGTTTTAAAAAAATATGAGTTCCAAATTGAAGCAAGGTGGAAGCTTTCATTGCCTTGACTGCTTTAAAGCATGAATGTTTCCTTTTTAACGTTGCTTCTCAATAAATATTCTTTTTAATGAATTCCAGTGATGCCTTGCTCATTGCTATAACTTTATCAGACCACGCTCAGACATTTTTGGTTTTCTCCTTGGGATGCTGACACGAGTGCTCAAGGTATTTGATCTTTGGGAAGGGTGATTTGGGAGGCCATCCGATCTAATGGGCTGGGCCCTAGACTGGGACTCTAAAGACCCAGGTACTAATCTCCATTCTGTGACCTTGGGCAAATCATTTCATCTTCCTGCGTTTCTCTCCTACCTTTTATCTTTCTTTAACACTCTTAATTAAGCCGGAGTGCTACAGATAATACAGATAATAACCAATTCTTCCCTTTCATGAATTAGACATGCTCCTCTTAAAATGCCACAGAGGTTGGACTGTGGTGAATGTGTGCAATTACTTTTAGTAAAAGCAGTGGTTGTTGCACACAACCTCCCTGGATTCATATGAGCATCTGGATTAATTATATCCTGTCTTTGGTAATCCTCTGGAGAATGAAAATAATGAAGGGTAAATACCTTTTATTAATACAATTATGGAGCGTAATATGAAAAAAGCTGAATGCATCATACATTTCAGTAACTACTTAATGGAACAGGAGGACACAACTAGAACAAACGCCCTGTCCTCAGACACGCTCCCTGCTGGGTTTCAGCTGAGGGAGGCAGAGCTGCCAAGCTTCCCACACCACCAGCAGCACATCACCAAACCCCAAAGGTTTTGATGCAGAGACATGACTGGGTGGGCAATCAGCAGGCCCTGTGGTACTGAGAATATGCAGTGAGGAGCTTGAGCTGTGTGCCAGGAGGAGTTGTCCCTCGCCTGCCGCGATGGCTTCAGACAGGGTAGAAGACTGGGGTCTGCAGGCGTCCCAGCAGACCATGAAGTCTCGCTGAGGAGCCGTGGTAGGCTGCATATTTCAGAGGGATGCAGGCAGCTGCCAAGCTTGTGAGCCACAGTTCAGTGGCTGAGGATGTGTCTGTGAAAGTCACTGAGCCATGATTAGGAAAGTAAAACTTTCAGCAGAAAATAATATCCCGGTTAAGCACTCATAGTGCCTAAAGTAAACAGTGACATCTTTGTATTGAAAAAAAATCAGTGGGAGAAATCTAACCTGTGAAAACCATCTGGAGGCACACAGTGGAAAATGGATCATGACAGTCTGAGTGCAAGAGGATGTGATGAAAGGTGTATTTTGTGTTCAAGCAGATAAGGTAGATGAAATGTAAAAAATCCAGAGCCCTCTTAATTGAGCACCAGCAGGTTTAGTTGAAGATCTCAGCCATCAGGCACTCAAGAACTCAGAGCCCACCAGCAGCAATGTTAATGCAGCCTCCTTGCACAGCCATACCACCAATGGACAGGGTGGTCCTTCCTTAATGCCAGCTCTCAGACAGGCACCATACAATGCATGGTTGTTACTTAAGAATAGCTCTACCAGCACCTTAAGGAGCCACTTATGTAGGACATTATTATCCAGGAAAGAACTGGGGAAAAAAAAGAGGCTGTGTTTGTATAAAGGAGTCTGGAGCACAGAGACAGTTCTGCCCCCTGCCTTCAGCGCAGTGCTGCTCTGCTCTTTCATTCACTGATTATGCATACAGTTCGCTAGGAATATGTACGCTTCACAATATTTTAAGGAATGGGTAGGATTTCACCCTCAGAGGAATCTTTAGGACATAATACGTTTTTCAGATTACAAAAAGGGATCTGTCTGCTTTTCATCCTTCTGGTAAAAAGAAAGAAAGAAAAATTAATGTATTTTGCAATTTAGGGAGGGGTGTCTTTCTTTTCTCCTTCTCAGCTTGTCTACTGCTAGAGCTTAAAGCCCTGCAAGGTGAGAAATACACACCTACTATCAAAAAAGTCATTTAAACAAGAGGGTTGGGCTAGACAAGCTCTGGAGATGCTGTCAAGCTTCAATTATCCCATGATACTCTGAAGAAGTGCAAGACTGCTTGCTGCCAAATAGATCCTATAGCTTTGCTATCCAAATGCCACTATTCCCATGTCAGCAAAGCACATCAGACCCTTAGACCAGCCATCTCTGGGGGAAAGTATGGTGCATCTCTACCACAGAACCTGTGGTGCTGATCTTTGTGGGGTTTTTGGCTTCCTATTATGCGAGCAGCAATTAAGAGAAAAGGAATTAGCTTCAAGCCAGAATGGGCTTAAATACTTTATAAGGGAATCAAACAGACCTTCAAAGTCACACTGATGTGTCTAGCTCCAGCCATTGCAATGCATGCCAATATTTTACATCCTGAGTATTGGATGTAGCAATGGGACTGCTGGCTTTTCTTTTTTCTTTTTTTTTTTTTTTTTCTTTTTAAGACACACATGATGTTCTTCCATCTCTGCAATGATATAAATCCTCCATGTCCATGTAATTTTCATTTTCTACTCAGTTAAGTAAAATGTAGTCCCCAGTGAAATATTCAGAGTGTTTGGACCGATAACTCCTTACAGAGGCAATCACAGCCTTATGAAGATGGGGGTGGGAAGTGAGGGGGGTCAAGGGGTAGGAGGTGTGTCCCCCCACATCCTTCACCCCTCTCTGCAGCAGACAGGTCTGCTTAGTGCTAGTCTTCAACTGTCTGCTTCACGGCCCCCGTCTAGGCATCCAGCCCCTTCTAGTTATCCCTCCTGGTCTCTGTAGCCCTCCAAGGCTAAATTTCCAGGTATCTTACTCTCTAAATGCCCAAGGCTGACATGACCCTCAGGGGCAAGCAATTTCCCTGCTGGGAGGGTAATGCATGTTCACACACTATCATTTTCTTTCTTAACCTGTGCTGCTATCCTTGTCAAACATACACACACACACGCATGCATTCACACAAAGCTTTAAAAAGCAAAGTCAAGAATGAACCCTGTATTCACATAAAAGAACATAAAATAACCCAGGTTTAAAAAGCTATAAGAATTAGCTTAAAACTGAACAGAATATGTGTCAAGGAACAGCTAAGTTACCCTAAAAAATCCTAATTCTTATCCTGCTGAGAAGCCAGCCATCTGCCATCTCTGATTTTGTGGGCCGACTGCTGAAAATACACGCCATGAAACACTGTCTGTTTTTGTTTACATATATATATATATATATATATGTGCATATATATGTCTAGTCTACAGTACTAAATGTAGTGCTTTGTTGTCATGCCAACCTTTGTATTTTTTATGTAAGTACTATAATTTTATGATCTGGGCCCATGAGATCAGTATATAAGAGAGCAGAACTGGCAACGCATCTAATGGCACTGGATAATTCCCAGGAACAGGCCAGGTGCTTGGCAGCCTGCAGAAGCAGATGAGGAGGAGGAGAAAGTAGTACCTGCCTCCTGAGGAACACATGAGGATTTAAGCCACTGACTGGCCTCATGAAGAGTAAGTGCCATGGGTCCATGCTCCCTCTTAATGTTTCTGAATTCGGCAAAAACCTCCACCTTTTCAATTAGGCTAACCAGAGCAATGCAAACTGTACATAACAGCTTCAATGAAGCTGTGCCTGGAACATTTTTCAGAGTTGAAACAGCAGTCACAGAGAGAAAAGATCCAGAATGACAGAGAGAGGGGGTAAAGAAAAGGAATCTGCAAATACGACATATCAGAGACTTGGGTTCAAACCTATGTCCTCCACATGGGTAAGATGACGTCTGCAGATATCCACACCTGTGCCTCTGAGAGCTGTGCCTGAGGCCAAGTGCACCTCCCATCTTCAGCTCTAACCTCCACAAAGACTTTTTGGCCTTGTCAATGGGTGAGGAAGCCCCACTGCGCCAGTGCTGCAGAGTGCAAGAGGGCCAGGTGCTTGGACCCCTGTTTTGTAAAGGCTTTCTACCAGTATGCAGCAGGGCCAAGACCAGCTACACCTCACCACCTGCACAACCTCACATAACTGATGCAAGCACAGAGGAGTTTTATATCAAAGGCACAAGATGAGCAGACTCGCTGCACATCCCAGGAAAGGCTGCTCTGTTCACCACACCACTGCCCAGAGGTCTCCACCACTCCAGGTGCAGGCACACACCTGGAAACTGGATGGACAGGCTTTGGACCCTCCAGCAGCCATTTCTGACCTGGGTTTGCCAGTTTCTGTGACAACCCAGACAGTGTTCCAAGAGCTGCCAGTGGATGTGAGCCCTGCTACAAACTGACAGGAGCAAATTTTCTCAACCACAATCCTCTTGGATTCGTGTTAACTACTTTAGCGAAACAGGGCTACACAGGACATGGTTAAGAAGAGTCACAGACTCTTGCCAGATTTCATTGCACTGCTCAGCCTTAGCTGTAATGATCTTCCATGCAGCCGCTCAGAGAACAGCAGTAAGTGTCTTCCATACTCAGATCCCTTCTGCTTCTCAAAAACTACACATGATGCTCAAACAACAGGGCCTAAAACATGCTCCATGGGCAGAGCTTTGAACTCAGATATTGTGGAGTCACCGGGAAGTAGCGAGTAACAGCACAGTGAGTAAGGCAGCTGATTAAGATAATACTCCCATCTTCAAAATAACTGTGGGCTCTAGACTGATGCTGTTCCAGACACAAAGCCAGTCAAGCGTATGCTGTCCTCAGCAAAATATGAAACCTACTCACTCTTCTGCTATGCCCAGTGCATTGTCATATACCTGCCACAAATTTTCCATTTCCATTCACTTGACCCAAACAAGTCAAGCGAAATTCATGCCAGCTTCAAAGCCCCCCATGTGACTTGCATTCAATCTGTTTGTCATCAACTTGTTCCCTGTCCCAGCTGTCTCAGGGCAAGTTGCTCCTAGATGTGGCAGTGCATTCAGGATACGTCTGGTGAGATAGGAATAGACTCTGTCAGTAAGAACAAAGAAATATGCGATGTCGAACCTGGTTCGTCCCTTGGATTTCAGTCCACTCTGCTTCATATTGCTCCTGCTGAGCAGAATCTGGGCCACCTGAGGCCAGTACTGGCAGCCCCCATGGAGGAAAAGAGCAAGAAAGAGACACCTAAATATGTGGTCAAATGCAGACACTATAATCAGTACATCATTTCTGTCTAGACCCCAGGGCCCGAGGATGCCCAACACAGCAAATGGAAGCTGCTCTCTTGCACAGTGAAATTCATGTCTGCTGGAAAAGAAGGCCTCAGCAGTCGGCATAAATCGCGGCAGCCTGCGTGGCCTGCATCAGCTCACACCAGGGAATAAGACCAAAGCATCTCGGTGTAAATCTTCCCCGAGATACGCTCCATTGCTTTTCACTTGCCAACACGGATGAGGGCAAAGCCGTTTTGTTATCTGTCATTATCTGTTTTCGTGTTCTCACAAACAAATGGGTAATATTCCCCCAGCAGGTAGCACTCTCTGAGGCTGGACCCCAGGAATAGACGAATGTGTTCATTGCGGGACCTTTGCATGGAAACTGGACCCAGCTGATCTCTGTGGCGCTGGGCTGTAAAGATGGGCTAACGAACACAAAAGGGGTCAGTGAAGTTATGCCAAACATACGCTGTGTAATTGATTTTCAGGTTTGGTTCGCTATCTGTATTACCAAAGAACAAAGGAGGAGAAAGACTTAAAATATGATGCAAGACGTAAATATTTCTCAATGGGATGTTTGTAAAAGTTTTCTGTAAGGCATCATCTGCTCTTTAAACCTTGACTATTATTCAGTTTTCAGAATTTATAGCACAAATAATAACCACATTTTCTTTCTTTTAGAAGTATCCGTGCAGGTCCTCAGATAGTTGGCTATCAATCTGAGGAATGAACATCTTAGAGATGGCTCCCGCAGCCAAGGCCTCAAGAGATAAGAGGATAATAACATGATGCATTTGCCCTAAGCGTTCCTGAAAGCCACGATTCCCCCCCCCAGACCCAGTTACTTCCCAGCACAGGGCTAGTTTCTCAGTAGCTGGCAAAGTTCACTCCAGCAACTCGCACAGCGTTTCCAGCCGTCCCCTTCCCACTTTCTCAAGAACACTGGGACGGAACAAAATAGCTTTTGAGGCCAGAGTTGATTGCCATCCCCAGATGCTTTACATTCAACATGCCATCTGTGTTTTGTTTTCTTGTTAAGAGGGTTTTGTAACAGTTTTTATTATCTTCTGTAACTAGAAACAACAGCAGGAAATCATGTAGTGCAAAGCAAGTACAGTGAGTGATTTGGCTACACAATCAATCCTCTACTTGAAACCTCTCCATTGCCGGCCTTTTCTGTCCTCGCTTGCACATGTATATGTGTGAGAGAGAGGGTGCAAGTGTGGGGCAAAAGCATGTGTTGGGCAGAAAGGCAGGAGAAGGGTGAAAAGACCTCCAAAAAACCTGAGGCATAGCAGGGTTTAATGCTGCTGCAAACAGACAGCGTTGGCACACAGCATGCAAACTCGTCAGTTCGTTGCTCATTTTTCCGAGGGGAACGTAAACTTTTCTGCATCTTTGGTCAGCCCAAGAGATTATCTGACCGTCCAATTTACTCGGTCCTGTGCTCTCAGCAATTTGATTAACAGCTTCATTGATTAATAGTGATTAGTTTAACCAACGGAGTTAACCTCAGAATTAATGTGTGGTCAGTAATTTAAGTCACTGGTAAAAAAAATCATCCTGATCGCTGTCTTGCAGGCTATTACCCTTAAATCTTTCTTTTAATTGTAACCTTCTGCTTTCTGTACAAACCCACCATTTCACACAAATTCCAGTTTCAGTGTTCATAGTCCTCTGTATACACTAAGTGGAGGAAAAAGGAGGAAGCAGCATGGATTATGATATCCTAGTACAGGGTTATTATAAAATTGCACTCGTTGCATACCAGGGAATAGGAAATTTCATTTTCAAGGGCTCCCCGGGGGTCTGAGATAAACTACAAAAGTCACAACTTGTCATAATTAAACACTCATGCCCATTACACACAAAGGAAATTATGCACATTTATCTAGGTCATTGAAACATTCATATGGCAATACTATACATGAATGTCCATTAATATCCTGTAGGAATTTAGTGAAAGTGTTCTCCCAGAAGTGATGCAAGGCTGTCTTGGATGAAGGTGCTGTAATAGCACGGAGGAAAGAAAAGTAAGCATGGGAATGGTTAATGTATTTCCAGAAGGAATGCAAAGGTGGTATACCTATCATTCCCTCTTGGACAAGTAAAGGATAAATATGTTAACTGGACAAGCTTTTCATATCATTATTTTATATGGTTATCAAGCAACAGTAATGGAAGTGGTTTAAAACCTGATAAACGGCAAGCATGACATTGAAGGTCAGCTTGGTTCATCTAAAGAAATTTGGGTAATTGGAAGTTAGTAATCCTGAAAGCATCTCCCACATCTTCTCTCCGATTTGTATTTTGAATATCTACTTGCTGTGGGAATGGGGGGGGGGGAGAGTGGGAGGAGGGGCTGACAAATAAGAAAATATTTATCTATAGATACCATTGTAGTCATCCATATTCCCTTTATTTTTGTCATCTCCTCAATGGTAAACTGTAATAATCTTGCCTGCCCTGTAGTACTTACCAAAAGTAAAAAAAAAATAAAAAATAAATCCCCATTAAAAAAAAAGCAGAAAGGATTGTTAGAAACAGTCCTGATGAGTTTGGCACTAGCATCTCCTGGGGAATTAATGGCCAGGTGTCGCTAATGGCTCTCAGCTTTGCGTCAACATTCCAAGTCACTCCTAATCCCCAGGACGGGTTCTGCTCCTTATTGCTTAATTAGAACACAAACAGCTCTATGAAAATAACACTGATGGTCTGACTCAAACCCATGAAAGAAGATAAAATGCAGGAGTTAAGGGTTAAAAAAAATAAAATAAAATCCCAGAAGGACTAACACACAGCCATCTGTGTAAGTAGGTTTTGTTTTACAGCAAACACTGTTAATAGAAATGGCTGAAAATATATTTTTTTTCAGAATCTGATCTGTAGATGTTTTGCAGCTAAAAGACCTGCACTCAGTTGCTTTTATTCCTAGATTATGTTTTATGCTATTTGGACCACTGCCAAGTATGTGACAACCCTTGTGTGGGAAAGTGGCATGAATTTTAAGAATGAATGAGTAGTCCTCCAAGTGTTTATGCCAGAAGCACCTCATTCACTAGTGGTGTTTGGTTTTTTTCTTTTATAAGATGTTTTATTTGTTCAATCGGAAAAAAATAAATCTTACCATATGACCCATAAAATTTGTGCTACACAAAGAGTCATCAGGTAGAAGAACCCAAAATTTTGATATTCCATCAAAGTATTGGAGAAAACTCTCAGCCAATAAATGTGTTCAGAGGAAATCAGTAGTAAGTCATGAATCATTTTTTTTTAATCCAAAAGGAAGAGTTTGTGATAGCAATTAAAGTGTTTCCACTTTCTTTTGCTTTCAAAATGCTTTACAAGCCCAAACATATAGAACTGTTTGATATTTGAAGAAGCGTCCCATCTCTGGCTCTAGAGGTAGAAATGTCCACCTAAAAAGGGGGCTCCTAGAAAACCAGATCAAATTACCCATGTGATTTTATTCTTCTAGATTCGAACTTTATTGTTGGAGTGATCCAAGGGTCATGTTTGTGAATATTTATATTTTTTTTCTGTATGGATAAAGCAATCCAAATTAAGCTCAGCTCTCTGTATAAAATACAGGGCTTGCAATGTATGCCTGACTGTAGGAGAAATTTCCAGACCTGTGCTAGTAAGATCCATGTCTGGATGTCGATTGAAACACATGATTTTGCTTAAGGCACTTTGTTCCAGCTGCCAAAGAAAGAATTTTTATTCTTTAGCTATTTGTGAATCTGGATATACACCAGATATAGTCCTACGGTAAGTAGGAACATGACCTTTAGACTTTTATAGAAAACCAATGCTAAAACACAATTCAAATGAATGTTTTACAATACATTAAAACAACCCTTCTCTCCTAAATTAGCAGACAACTCTACACTAAGTCACATTTCCTTCAAGGGGATGCTAGGGAAAATAAAGCATTATTTTACAGGTTTTCATTGGGGAAAAAAAAGAAAAAAGAATTCATGCAGCCATCAGTACTTTGAATGCATTTGGAGGATGTGCCATAGCTATTAGCAGTGTTATTATCCCTGTCGGCACTGCTGCTGTGCTTCTGCTAAGCTGCCTCGGAAGGCTCACATACATACAATGCATCCCGTTTCCTCTCAAAAAAAATCACTTAAGCTGACTTCTGCTAATCCTCCTGGCCACACAGAGTGGGCTCAGTCAGGCCAGGGAGCAGAGCCAATTTAAAATGTGAGCTATAGTATTTCTTGCAAGATAGAAATTCAGCTTTGCGTTTGGAGAGTGAGAGAGGAGGAGAGGAAGTCAGAAGGTTTTCACAGGTATCTTGGTAACAAAATCTGAGTGAGGTCTGTACCAGCACCGGCAGTGACAATAGTAACACAGAGCATCTACTGAGCAATGTTAGTTACTCTGCTTTTTGAGTCTCCGTGTATAGCACACTGGAAGTACGAGTTTTATCAATTCATATATACTACAGACTTAACAACTCTGTACATGCAAATTCAGAACTTTTGAGAGATGTATCACTTTGTTTCTTTCAGGCATTTCTACCTTTAGCCTTTTTTTACCCCGAGATACACATTTTATATATTGTAAACTACACCACAGGTTTGCATTATAAATTATTCCCCTAGGATTTCACTAGGGTGGAAGAGTTGCTTTTAACAAGATACCTATCCAAATGTGGCTGTGTGCATTTATCAGTCAAGTGTTCAATTAATTGGAAACTCTTAATAGCCATGTTAATGGACCTGAAGCTTTTGTCCAGCTTAGCCTGTCTGGCTACATTTTGTACGTCAGCAAATAATTAGTCTTTTGTACAACAGAAATTTCCCTAAGGGAGGGAAAAAAAATTAGGGCCCTCATCTTATGCGCCATGTTATCACCATTTGCTGAGCATGATGCGTCAGGCGTTGATCTTGCAGCATGTCTCCACGGCAAAATAAAGTTATGACTGTAGCATGGCTGGGCATGTCTATGCCCCATTGAATATACTTAGCCCAGGTAACAAGAGGAGTGAAAGGGTGGTGTAAAGGAATCAGAATGGCTCAGCAACTCAGGTGCCCTCCTGAGACCTGCCAGCGAGGTCTGAAGCCTGTTCCACCACAACTTTGCTGCTCCTGTACGTCCTTATAAGCACACCTTCATCTTGTCATGGAGACAAACCACTCAAAAGGGAGAGAAAGCATGATGTGTTTCTCTCCTAAAAGATAAGGCAGTGCTACCTCTTTCTTCCTTGCCTTTCTTTGAAATCAATGTATGGATGGATGGGATTCCCTGGAGGAAATTAGACAGAAGCAGGTCCTCAGGAAGGAAGGCATCAAAACAGGTAAATATTAAGAACATAGTATCCCACAGGAAAGCTGCACCACATCCTAAGGGCCGTGGACTGAAAAGGTGCTGGGCTGACATCCAGGGAGCTGAGCTGGGATGTGCCTGCAGGGCAGAGGCTGCAGGTGGACAGCATAACTCAGGAATACAACATGAGGGAAAGGGCAGGGCTGTGCAGTGCTTAAAAAATGAGTGCAAGGCAATTCCGGCTGAGAGGAGTCAAGAGGGAGTGGTGAGGGCTGATGCAACAGGTAAAGAGGCCAAGCTTCACCGGAGCACATTTCTCAGGCTGGAAGGTGCAGAGTGCCCAAGCTGCAGGACAGTGGGTGCTGGGACTGGGATGACCCTGGGACAAGCCTGCAGCTCTCAAGCATGGACCTGTGGGCTGCTGAAGAAATGACTCCTGTCCCACTGAATGTCTGTTTTCCAAGAGTGTTCCCCAAGAGTTAACATGCAGTTGTAACACATACACTTACACACTTTAATACATCATCAGTTGTTTAAGTTATATCTGCATAAAATGAGTGTTCAAAATACTGAACGGCTGTGTAACCAAGAGTTGAGCAGACCTAAACACTTCATGAAATACCAACAAAATAGCTGTAAATCTCAAGCTTAAAATGCCCCGCTCAATATGAGCACAATATTTAATCTTACTTTTTCTTCAGGACACACATCATTAACTGCTAATCAACTCAAGCTTCAGAAATCCCTGAGCAGTCTTCTCAGTTTTCAAAAGTGCAGTCAAGAAACAAAGTACTTTTTATCCCACCCTCGGCAACGGTAACAGGTCCCAGAGGTGTCCAGGTGCAGACGACATCACTGCGCTGCACACCGACCCACGCCGCACTGCTCATACTTTGCCTGTGTTTTATAGGACTTGCCCAAAGCTCTCCAGGTTGACAAACAGAACTGTTCCGCTGCACATGGTATTACAGGCACCTTGGCTGTCAATTAGGGAGGGCCAGGGAAGCTGAGCCAAGAAGCCGGCTGAGCTCGCCTGCTCTCGTGAAGTCTGGGCAGGCGAATGCAGGCTCGGTGGGGGCAGCACGCTGCGCAGCTGCTCTGGCTGGGTGGGAGATGGAAGATGGCTTGCTTTGCCGAGCGAGCTGAGCTGCGGCATCAGGCGCAGAGCCCTGTTGCTGGAAGTCTTCATTTCCCTGTTGGAGTCCGACCCAGGAACGGTGGCCCTTTGTGCACAAGGGCTGAGCACGCACACACACACACACACACACTGTGGAGCCCTTAGTTGTAAAGGAGGGGGTTGCTGTTTAATTAACCCAGCGGGATGTGCTCTGTGTTTCCACAGTGAGAGAATGCTGCTTTGTTGCAAAGTATGCTTGCAGGTGCTAACAGGAGTAATTGGTGGACTCCCCCCAGCATAACGTTTCTGCTGGGGAATTTCTGCTCTGGATCCTGGAGCCTCTCATGTCTCTGAATAAGTGCACTGTATGTGCCCCTGCAGCTTTGATACTGCAGGCTCCTGCTCCAGAGAAATTTCCCTATCTCTCTGTTTTTTGGGGGAGTTATTTATGCAGCCTGAACACAGTCCAGAAAGCAGGCTGCCTTCATTTGAGTCCATGTCGCGTGCCAGAGACCTTGACCACTTCCTTTCTCTTCATCTTCCTCCTCCTGCATTTTCTCCCCCCCCTTCTCATTCCACATCTATTACTGCAGGAGGCTGCTGATAAAGGAGCAGGCTTGAGAGCTGACATGCAGCAGAGTCTACTCCACCAGGTGGAAGGAGCCCCAAACTGTCTGTGTAGGAGATGGGTAAGCACAGTATTAGATATGCTGGAGGGGCACATACTGGGGCATTCATGCTGGACTCCCCCAGCTCCAGAATCAAGCTTGGAGGAAGCGCCTTCCCGCTGCTCCTGCCCTGTTAAATTGTCTAGGAAGCTCAGCTGCCTGGGCAGCACCTGGGTCTGAGCTGGCAAACCTGAGCTTCACCATGTTGATGGACTAGATCAGGTGTCTGTGACCTGAGACATCCCTGTACCAGGCTAATGCTTAGAGTTGATGTGCCTCCCTGCCCTCTTCCTGCCACCCTGCTCTTAGAGGGGTCTCCCATGCCCAGGGTCCCACCTGGTATATCCTCTCTTCAAAACCATAATGAGGGTGAGACCATACTGCTAAGAGCCCCTGGCCTCCAGGCCAAGCATGACACAGCATCTTCTGCCCACACTGTCCCTGGTTGGCTCTGTCTGCAGCAAAATGACTGAATCCACACTATGCAACACACCAGCTTGTTCATCGTTATTACTGGCATTGCTGGGGAGGTGGAGGGCAGTCTAAAGTGAACAAATCAGTGAGAGAGTTGTGTTGCAGCCCTGAAGAACAGTTGCTTTGTAGAGTGGCTCCAAGGGCATGTGAGAAGCGGGGATGTGAGGGAGGGTGTAAGGTGCCAGGACTGCTAGGGGACTGGAGGACTGGTCAGCAGGGTCAGATCTGTTATGGTTTGGTCCTCATGGCCTGTATGGCACTACCTTCATGTGTTACCCAAGTTTTGTCCCAGAAAGTTTGGGAATGACTCACTCCAAATGATTTGTCAGGCAGCAAACTAACAGGAACCCCATGATGTCTTTGGCACTGGGCTGGGGGTTCAAACAAAGGAGCCAGGCTATTGAGCCAGCCATCTCAGCACCAAATGCTTCCCTAGAATGGCTGCTCTGTTGCTCAGTGTTGAGGGGGTAGCAGGTTTTGAGGTAAATTGGACCCAAAAAATTAATGACCTGGATGATTAGTACCAGGTACTTGGACTGAATCCTCATCAGAAGAAGGAGCTAGTGGAGGGCTCTGGAGAGCTGTGCTAGTTCTGCTGAAGAGAGCTGCTTGGTGCATAGCTTATTTCTGTGTTGGTCCATGCCTCCTAGTTGCAGGCTAGAGGACGTTACCATTGCTGGCTTTTATTTTTCCATTCTAGAGGGACCTTTTAATGAGGAGGCTTTGCCTCACAGACGTCCACTCCTCTGAGTCAGTCTGGTGTAAAAGAAATAAGGATATGGCCCAGAGGGACTAATCATATAAATAAGATTTTAGGATCTGACTCAAGTAATAAATGAAATACTAGCAATTTCATATTATGAAACCCCAGCTGCATGAACTCTCAACTTCAGCCTAGTGACTCTGCCAGCTTCCAGCTGGCTATCAGAAATCATTTCCACTTCAGCGAGACCCATGTTAAAACCTCCCCTTAATCCTTTTCCAAACCATGCCCACACATTCTAGCTGTATTTATTTTTACTTCAATCCGAGCAGAAAAGGTGGTCTGACGTCGCCCTAGGAAAAGCAACAGCGGTCATTTGAACCCTTCAGCCTGAGGGCCGCCCTCCCTTCCCACCCTGTGAGGCTCAGGGCGTTGCTTAGCCCTGCCACATCCCCATCCTCGCAGCAAGAATAAAAAACAAAAAAAGGAATAAAAAAATAAGGAGTCTATTTCACAGGTTTTTACCACCCATTTTGCCAAGGCTTTTGAGACACAGCTATAGCTGGGCCTTCTCACCTTTTGAGTGTGTTGCAGCTCATTCATCAGGGGAAGATGGCGGCTGGCCAGGGGGTGGGTTTTGCTGAGCTGTGTTGGCTCATGTTCACTGCCAGAGAGGGGGAATGAAATTCTCCACCACCCCTCATCCTGCAAGCCCGGATCAGCGACATTTCAGCTTTCCAGCTGAGTGTGGCTGGAAGCAAGAAAGGTGGCGTGGGCTGGGTGCATGGGCACGCTGCTATGGCTCCCTACCCCAAGCGAGTGCTGATGGAAACGGCTTTTTGTAGAAACTTTTGGGTGACAGCAACTGCAGAACAGCTGGACCGGGGGCAGCTGAACTTCAACGTGTGAGGGAACCATACCTGTGTAAGGGTGTGGGGAGAGAAGCACTGGGGAAACCCTTTTGGGCTGGGTGGCAGGGCAGCTCCCATGGCCACCAAGGGTGGCTGCCACTGCCCTAGGGCCCACAGTCCAGCGTGGGCACCAGACCTGTGTACATGGGGTGGGAGATTCTGGCACCACTGTCACTTCTCTCATCATTAATAATAATTTCGTGTGGCCCTGGGTAATCTGGGGCAGGCGCTGCCATTAGCAGGGTGGGGGGAGATGTTGGTGGCTGGGAGACGTGGGCTCCACAAGCCCCCTTGCATGGCAACTGGTGAGAAGTAGGGCTCATGGGGGGGTCAGCTGTCATAGGAATCTGCTGCTGGCTTTATTTTCAAACACAAAATAAAATCCCTGATTTCTAATGGGTGGTATCAGTGCCACAGCGGGGGTTGCCATGGCTCTTGCTAGGGGGTAAAAAACACTGGGCTGGGTGGCTGTGAGTGGGACCCACTCCCTTCCACAGTGAGGGCCGGGCTCTTTCAGAGGGACACAGGTCCAGATCGAGGTCAGTTTGGTGAGTACAGGGGCAGAAGGGACACCACTGCCCCACAGCTGCTACAGAGGCCCATTGAGTCAGCCTATTGGTACACCCAGGCCATACAGAGAGGATCATAGATAAATATGGGGCACCTGTGGCTTGTCAAGGCACTCTGGGCTCTTTGCAAGCCTGGTTCATATCAATCATCGGGAACCCAAAATCATTAGTCATTTTTGAGACATTTGGCCACCATGCATGGTGGCAAATCAGCATATCCTCAAGTGCCAGTTGTTTCCTTCCCTAAAATCTAGGTCACAAACAGTAGGGTTTTTCAGCTTGTTTTAGTTGGTCCATCTCTCTTTCTTTCTTTCTTTCTTTCTTTCTTTCTTTCTTTCTTTCTTTCTTTCTTTCTTTCTTTCTTTCTTTCTTTCTTTCTTTCTTTCTTTCTTTCTTTCTTTCTTTCTTTCTTTCTTTCTTTCTTTCTTTCTTTCTTTCTTTCTTTCTTTCTTTC
>VZRU01002385.1:228604-255459 GCA_013398155.1 Pedionomus torquatus
GATGCAGTTTGGGTTGTGTGTGTTCGTTTGTTTTTCTAATTATTGTCTAGGTTGATGGTTGGACTAGATGATCTTAAAGGTCACTTCCAACAGACAATTCTATGATTCTATGTATGCTGGCAGTAGAGTGTGAAAGAGGTGGCCCTGTTACTGTCATGCTTCATACCCCCACTGCTGGTATCACCATCTTTTCCCCAAGACCAACACGTTTGTCATCCTCCCTGTGCTGACATGAGAAAAATCTATTTAAATCCTCTGAATACTGAATGAATAGCACAGGAGCTCACTAAAAAGTTAACAGTTGTTCTTTGGGAATTACATTAACAGGGCTCCATAACAGAAAATAGAAGGTGATCAAACATATCCTGATTAATTGATCTGTGCCTATCTGCAAGGGCAACAACTAAACCTTTCCATGTGGCAGGGTTTGTGCTTCTCGCGCTGTGGCATTCCCAGATGATGCCACTTGCAACAGGGAAGAAGGGTATAAGCTTTGCTGATGGAACTGGAGGGACAGCCATGTTTGAAGAAGCATTACAGCAGGCACAGCAAGGCTCTCAAGTTCAGGACACTGTAACAGCCTGCAATCTTTCCCAGCTTCACCTTTCCTTTTAACAGGACATAATTTCTATCCAAATGACATTGGTGAAGAGAGGCATAACAGATGACAGAACGCTGCAGTGATCTTGTCCTCCTGGGCTAAGATAAAGTGCAAAAGGCTTAGAAACCAGTAGCAAAATGGGAAAAAGGAATCTCCCTCCTCTGTTTCATACAAGCAAACAGCAGCAGTGCCATGGAAAACAAGCAATTTGAGGGTCAGCAGGAGAGAAAGAGGAAATCCTTTCTACCCACAGATCTGAGGGTGATACGGAAATGGGTCAGAGCTTATTGGTATCCACCTGTGGACAGACAGAATGTGTGTTACTGAGCATGAAGATACTGCAGGGCTGGGGGGCTGATGTGACCATGGAGCTCTGGAGCAGGGGCAGAGCTCGCCATGAGCTAGCAAGAGGGAATGGGGAGGGAGCACACAGCTGCTCCTGGCTCTAAATCTGTTTTTCAGGGGATGGAGAACCTGTCTTCCCAAGTCAGGCACAAGCAGTGCAGCTCTCAGGAGGAACAGGGCAGCCGGTGGCAGGACCCTGAAGCAGCCAGGCTGTGATTTTAACAGTGCTTTCTGCTCAACTGGGCAAACCCACCTCTGTCACAGCCTTAGATGACGACATTTACAAGCACAGCATGCAAAGGGGAAGGTCACTGAAATGGCTGCTGCGTTGCTGTTGTGGTTTCACCCCAGCCAGCAACTAGGACCACGGAGCCACTCGCTTACTCCCCTCAGCTGGGATAGGGGGTAGAATCAGGACAGTAAAAGTGAGGAAAAAAGCAGTTTAATAAATAGAGCAAAAGCCATGCATGCAAGCAAAGCAAGGCAAGCAATAGGTCCTTTCCAACTCTAACCATTCTATGATTCTATGAATTAATTTGCTGCTTCCCATCAACAGGAAGGTGTTCAGCCACCTCCAGGAAAGCCGGGCTCTACCACACATAACGGTTACTTGGGAAGACAAATACCTTAGTTCCAAGCATCTTCCCCCAGCTTTATATACTGAGTATGACGCCATGTGGTATGGAATATTCCTTTGGTCAGTTGAATTCAGCTGTCCCTCACGTGTCTCCTCCCAGGAGGAGGAAAAGACCTTGACTGCTTAGCAATAACTGAAAACATTAGTATGCTATCAACACTATTCTCATCCAAATCCAAACCACAGGACTGTACCAGCTGCTAGCAAGAGAGTTAACCCCATCCTATGCAATCAGGGAATTGTCAGAGTTGGAAGGGACCTCTAGAGATCATTTAGTCCAACCTCCTTGGTTCCTCCAAGCTTATTTCCTCCCATATTTCCAGATACTTCGATGCTAAGAGCTCTTCAGTGGCTGACACAACACCTGATCTGACTCCATATAGTTTCTCATCGCCATCTATATCGTTTAATCTCAGATCATGGCCAAAGGGCTGGACTTTCCTTTGCCAACAAATGGGCTCCCAGGAAAAGCAGTCTTTCAGCTGGAAGGATCATTTTAACCAGCTGTTCCTCTGTCGGTCCCTTACTGGTGCATCTTTCCCCAGCTCAGCTGCATAGATCCAGGTCCTTGTCCTTATCTTGCTTCAAACTGACTTCCCTTGAGGGTCATAAATTCTCTTGTGACAATGTCAAAAGTGTGTATTCCATATCCAAGATGACTTTTAAGACAAGCCAAATGGCCTGCTAAAATCTGTCCAGCCCTGCTCATTAGTGTCTTGTCCTGATAACGTGAGATGCTTTAGTTTTGGCTGATCTCACCTGCCACCTATGGCACCATCATTCATCCCGTACTGCACTGTTGTTGATGACCAGGGTAGCCACTCTCAGCACGCTCGCTACTCAGGCTCTAAAAAGGATAATTTCCCACTCAGATGGGAAATCACCCCTGTTTTCTCTACCAAATCTAAAATCACCTGCTCTTCATGAAACCCAGCTAGTATCTGGTGCTTTTGTATGGGTGACACCTGAGAGTGTCGTTCAAAGCAGCTAGGTAGGGGGGGATGCCTGAGCTGAGAGTAAGGTGGGCTGCAGCAATGTATCCCAGCAGGGATGCCTGGGCAGAGGCTGCTCTGCTCCACTATACTTTGGGAGTTTCTTGTTTTTATGAGCTCCACATTCCAGTCTCTCTGGCTGTTGTTGACCGCACACTTTGCTTTGTTTTATTTTTTTTTCTCCTTGCCAGCACACACAGCTTAGCCGAAACACTTGAACATTTTAAGTATTTACTTCCTCAGAAGCAGCCACCCTGGCACTCAGTCAGATTCCCAAAATAATCGAGTAACGACTTAAATAAACTGCCTGCAGGTGTTGCCCAGCTGCTTCATTGTGAAGAAACCTTGAACTCTGCACCAGCCTCTTAGAGCCAGGGAGGGATGGTGCAAGATTTGCTTTTTTTTTTTTTTTTTCTCCCCTGTCCTTACAGTCTGGTGCTCTGTTCTTGCTCTGGGGCTGAGACAGTGCTGCCTAGCTCTCCTTCTCCTCCTTGAGATTGCTGCCTGCTGCTGCCTTTTTTCCACTTGTACTCTGAGATCATCTCTAGCATTGCTGCCTCAAAGATACTTTGTCATCTCTCCCCACCACAGACAATGGAAAAGGAAAATGAAGCAATTCACAGTGACTCCCTCTAGAAGCCACCCTGAGCGGAGGAAGGGGGCACAGGAACAGGGGCCGGCAACAGAACCCTGAGAAAGGCTCAGAAATGGGGGTTTCACTTCATGCAGCTGACAGCGGACAGGCTTTAGCCCCAGATTTGTGCTGTCTGTGTACCATACTCAGGGGATACAGCTGATGTGGAGTTGGTTTAACCTACCTGGTCTTCATCAGGGCAGTGTGCTGAGCCCAGCTCAGGCTGCAAGCAGCTGTACCAGCCTGACCCCTTCCTGGGCTTTAAACTCACGTAGCCCAGCCCCGTCCTGTACCACCAGGGCTGGCAGAGCAAATTAAATCCAGGTGAAAGGAGAGCTGTAAGCTGCTGCAAACCTGTACTCAGCTGCAGCTGAGCTGTAAACCTGCTCCCGTTGATGTTCACAGCAGGGAGTTGGGCCAAGGGAATAGTTTTGAGAGGTCAATCTCCAAAAAAAAAAAAGAAATTCTCTACATGAAATTTTACACGTGCCTACTTGTGTGTGCCTGCATGCTATTGAAATGATGCTAACCTGTTCTATTTCAATGTGCAAATAATTGATGTATAATTTTTCTCTGTGCACATACATGCACATTTACATGCATGCAGACTGGTGGAGAGGCATTGGATTAAACTGACTGCATAAATGTAAGAAGCAGATTTGATAATGGTGCCAAAGATGGACCCAAATGTTTAATTTTCTGCTACTAATTGAGGTAATGGATTTCATATTTGTAACCAGGCAGTGGTTTGTATTGTAAGTTTCTTTTTGTTTGCTGCTTTAGAAAAAGTAAGAACTACTAGAACATAACATGTACCATATTTGCAGATGTAATTGCTATGAAACACTCCCCTCCCCCCCCTCCCCCAGCAATTACCATAATAGTTTGGAGCAGTTGCACTTTAATTTATGATGGCAAACTCCGGGGCAGAAATCCTCAGTCACTATGCACACAAATACAATGATATATATGCATATTGATCTATTTTAACAGCAGCATGATATTCTAGATCTTCAATCAAATTCACAGTGCTGTCAAAAAGGAAAGCAAGATTTGCTTTTATTCAGGTGGGAGAAAAATGGTTTTGGTGGGGGAAAACTGAAACAACCAGGTTAGCATCTGCGATGGGAGTAGATCTGCCATCTCACTGTAAACATCTAGCTGCTGTGTGGCCCTCTCCCTCTCTGGAGGAGCAGCCTTGCCTTCCTCAGTAATTCTTCACTTCATCTCTTTTTGCCCATCCACACTCTCCCCCCTGCACATTGCTGTCCCTTCTCCCTTTGATCCCACCCAAGTTTCAGTCAATCTGCCGCCCTTGCCACTCGAGCCACAAATTTGAGTGAATCCGTCTCTTTTTTTTTTCTTTTTTTTTTTTTTTTTTTTTTTTGTGATTGCCAGGCACAGCGGGGAAGCTAATAACACAGCTGCTTGTGCCACAGTTGTTCTGGCCACTTATAAAAATCCAAATAAATTGGATGCTCTACAGCTCTCAAACTGGCACCTTTCAGTAGTGCTAAATGGTCTTAATAAGTAAATAAAATGCAGGCTATTTGTCAGAGAAATCAGAATGGCACCTTTGCAGCTGTCCCTGTCTCTTGAGGAAAAAGATATAATTAGGTAGATTTTTTTTTTTTTAATTAAAATACCACTTAATTTGGAACCACTCCAGTCTGCTGAGTAAGCATGCATCTATGCAAACTTTAAAATATATTTTCTGAATCAGATAGAATAAAATCTCAAAAGAAGTGTCCCTGGTTTATTGGATGCGTGTGTGTTGGGACCGGTTTAAAAGCCTTTTAGTGCAGCTGATAGACCATGACCTTTTAGTATCAGTTAAATCCAGATTTATTTTTTTAAGAGGTATGCTATTGAAAAGCACTGGCAGCCAAGTTAGAGAAGTCTGCCATAGTATTTTCACAGGATCATTCCAAGGTATTCTGTTGCTCATGCCAAGCAATAAAACCTTTCTTTTTGTGTGCATTTCTGGACACTGCTGTGCTCTCAGCACATGCAGATTATCTCTAAAAGGTACTATTTCCAGGGAAAACTGTGTTTTAAACAAGAAAGTTTTGCTTTTCATTATTAAAATAATGAAACAAAAAAAGAGAATGGATTTACATGTGTTGTACATATAAAATGAGGGAACAGGCGTGTACTCAAATATTGTTTTAATTATTTTTCAGTCGTAGTCCTCCATATGTTTGCTCTGCAGTCACTGAACAATAGAAGAGCTCTCCTGTGGTTAATTTTACACCTGTAAAGTCCCCTGGATACAAACCAAGATTGTGTGGCCAAGTGGATAAAGTATCTGGCTTATCTTGCCAATGAATTCATATGCTCCAGGGGGTTAGAGAAGATGGGGAAAATATAAGGAATTCCATTATTTTCAGTCTTTAGCAGATTTTCATTACTTTTCCCCTTTCTATCTCCAACACCTGAGGAAAGAAACCCCCTCAGCTTCAAGGCTTCCATGAAAACACTGGAAAAATATCCCCTTGGTGGCTCTGCTCTGGTCAGGCAATGTGTGAGGAAGCCAGGGCTCCCTCCACGGACTTCCCCATGCTCCACACTCCACATGTAGGAGCAAGCGGGTGTGCATGGGCAATGCCCCAATGGAGCCCACTCCCAGCATGGGCTGGCCGAGGCCATGGTACTCCCTGGTGATACAGTGGCAGGGAAAGCCACACGTCAGGGACACTACAGATTTTTGTTCAGCCCCACCTGTACCTTTCATACTGCTTCTAATGACCTACCAGTTATCATTGCTTCTTGCCCAGGTGGCCAAGAAGGCCAACAGCATCCTGGCCTGGATCAGGAATAGCATGGCCAGCAGGACTATGGAAGTGATTGTCCCCCTGGTGAGTTCCTACTTCAAACACGATGTCCAGTTTTGGGACCCTCACTACAGGAAAGACATTGAGGTGCTGGAGCATGTCCAGAGAAAGATAATGAAGCTGGTTAAGGGTCTACAGCACAAGTCTTATGAGGAGCGGCCAACAGAACTAGGACTGTTCAGCCTAGAGGAGGCTGAGAGGAGACCTTATTGCTGTCTTCAACTACATGAAAGGAGGCTGTAGTGAGGTGGGGGTTGGTCTCTTCTCCCAAGTAACAAGCAATAGGACAAGAGCAAATGGCTTTAAGTTGTGCTAGGGGAGGCTTATATTAGATATGAGGAAAGATTTCTTCACTGAAAGGGTTATCAAGCATTGGAAGAGGCTGCCCAAGGAAGTGGTGGAATCCCTGGATGTATTTAAAAGACAGGTAAATGTAGCACTTAGAGATATGGTTTACTGATGTTTTTTTGTCAGTGTTATGTTGGTGGTTGGACTCAATGGTCTGAAAGGTCTTTTCCAACCTAGACAATTCGTCATGATTCTATGATAAAAGCAGTCAAGACACTCTAGCATTTTTTCCCTCCCAGGACACTGGATGAAGACTCCTGGGTTTCCAGGTCAAGCCTTGCAACAAGTTTCAGAGTGACCCTGAGCAAGGCATAGTGCCCGTGCCTCTGCTCCCCCTCCACAGCCAGGCCAACAAGGCTGCTCCTCACCTTCTTGGGTTGCAAGTGCTGCAAGTACTCTTCTGTGCATCCCCCACCTTCTACAGCAGGCTCAGACTTCCACTGTAGTCACTACACATTACCCTAATAGAAATTAATAGAAATAATTAGTGCTTCACAATCATGATGATTTAATATGCCTGGGAGTCTGACGCTAATATATCAATAGCATAGTTTACAGTACATCATTGGTATTCTCTGGGAGTTGCGACCTATATTCTGATATAAAGAATCTTCAAGGTTCCTTTGCAAATAAAAGTAAATGTTAATTAAAGCACTTTTCTTTGAAAGGCTTTCTTTAAAATGACCTATAATTCCAATATTTGTTTTATGGCGCACACAGATAGGAGTTTTCGCTGTCTCACAGGAAATGTCATATGAATGTCGGAAGGAAAGAGAAAAAAACTGTAAGGAGATTAATTCCCTTCTACAGCACATCAGAATACAGACTTCGGTGATGGGCTACAAGAAGCCTGAAGTGAGGAGAGTACCTATTCCACATTGTTGAAACACTGCATTTTTAACTGCAGAAAAGGTTTGGATCAATTTTTCTTTTCAGTGGAAGGGGTGGCTAGAATATACAAAAATGAGACGTAGTCTAACATTTGTATTGTTTTCAAGATAGATGCTTGGAAGTATTTTATTTTGCCTTTCATAAAATGTTCTCTCTTGAAGAAAATTCTCTTACATAGCTTATTTGAGGTTATATCTTCCTACACAGTCCTCTACAGAATATTTTTGGTCACATTCACAATGCGCTTCAGAACATGAAATCATATACAAAATACAATGCCCTTTACAGACATTAAAAATGTTCCTCTTTTTGCACAAAACAATTATTTTTTGTGTGTGTGTGTGCAGTTTTTCCAGTCAGAAGGCCTACTAAAGCCCAGCTTAAATATACGATCTCAGTATAATATCCTAAGACATTCCAATCTCAAACAAACGTTTTTGGTTTTATTAAAAACAAAACAAAAACCAAACCCACTAAGTCCCCAGGGAGTCAGACTCTGCTATTGTTCTTCCATTTCTGATGCAAGTCAGGAGATACCAGACAATACAAATTACTGAGTCACCACTCCCTAAGCTGTATTGGTTTAAACAACAGCTCTCCCAGCTGACCTTTCCAAGTTAGCAGAAAGCACATAAAGACAAAAAAGGGCTCAGCATTCAAAAACCCCTGTGCTTTTCACAGAATCACAGAATTGTCACGGTTGGAAAGGACCTCTGAGATCACTGAGTCCAACCATACACAAAAACACAACCCACACTCCACAGTCTTGTCCACTAGAGCATGCTTTGAAGTGCCACATCTACACTTACATACCTCATGGGATGGTGACTCAACCACCTCCCTGGGCAGGCCGTTCCAGTGCATGACCACTCTCAGTAAAGTAATTCTTCCTAACAGCTAATCTAAACCTACCTTGCCACAACTTCAGACCATTTCCTCTGGTCCTGTCACTACTCACTTGGGAGAAGAGGGCAGCATCCACTTCCCTCCAATCTCCTTTCAGACAGTTGTAGAGGGCAACAAGGTCTCTCCTCAGTCTCCTCTTCTCCAAACTAAACATGCCCAGTTCCCTCAGCCTCTCCCCATATGACTTCTGCACAGCCAGGTATGCCATGGAGCGGGGAAATAAGGAACTCAGACAGACATCCAGGGAACCCCTTGAGTTGGAGCTGATTTGGATGGGTTTGTTCTGCAAGGAAGTGGGACAAAGAAAGATGGCTCACAGCTAGAGGGTGTAGGCAGAAAAGAGGGAGGCAGACAGAGGAGGCACTATATAAGGAACTATCTACATTCCAGCACCTTGGGTATTTAGCTCAATTCTAAAATAAGGGTAAGCAGGGCTTCACTAGTAAACAGGCACATAGGACTCAGAAATTGATTCAGGACAAGGTGTACAGCAGCAGTCTGCTTCTTTCAGCACTTTTTCTTTAAATATCCTAGAACTCACCAATCAGAAGATAGATTACACTTTCTAATATAAGCCTCCTGGGGGGATGCTGCTAAAAGGCTGTCAGCAGAAAGAAAAAAAGTGTTCAAAGTGTGCATTTAGGGTTAGGGGCTCCACATTTCAACTAATCTGCAGTTGGAGATGAGATGCATTTGCATTTGATCCCCTGGCTGAAGACCTAATACTCATTACAAAAGCTATTTCAAAATAGTTCTAGCTTGAAATTTTTTATTCACGCATAACCCGTACAAAATTAAAAATTTCATACAGCTACACTTCAAACAATCTCACCTACCTCCAAGAAGATCTTTATAGAGATTATTTTCAGTTTCATTTGGGTCTGAGTCAGGCCTTCAAATAATGGCCAGAATTTACTTGATATTGTAACGCTGATGGGACCTCTGATCAGAAATCCTTTTGCCCAAAGCATAGAAATACAGAAATAAAAATAAAGTGACCCCTGGCCCAGAAAGTGACTTATCATGGTTTCATCATCCCTCTACTCTGTGAATGAGTGGCTTTTGTTAATGATCACTGCCATTTTCCTGACATTTAACTAAGTGGACTTTCCCTGGAGAAATTAAGAGAGATACAGAAAATATCTCCATAATCCAAAGCACTGAAGATGATGTTCCTGCATTTTTCAAAGCAGTTAGGATTCATTGGTTGCTATTGTGACCGTGTTCTTAGATCCTGGTGACAGAGGGGAAGCTGGGGCTTTGGTTCGCATTCCCTCAGCAGAGACTTGTGGTAGCCTAAGGCACTGTCACTCCTCTTGGTCATTCTTTTTGCCTTCACAGAAGTGGGCAGAAGTGCATTTAGGCAGGCATCTCAGCTGTTGCTCTTCAGAGTCCAGGGTACTCGTGCAAGCTCCCATGTCAAATCATGAACTGGACAGGGGGACTTGCACAGGCATGATGAGGTCAGTAACCCCAGGAGGAGGAGAGAATAGCAAAATTTGCAAAGCTTGTTTCTACATTTGTTCTTTGTGACAATTTAATGAGATAAATACTCATTTATATACTTATTTTCTTCTTTTTTACTTGAATGAAGCTCTTATATGCTAACCTACATCCTGATCTTTCCACCGTGTTTCCATGTTTTAATCTTTCCTACCATGAGTAGTCATAAACAGGCTGAAAGTTTCAGACTCGGATACTGTTTGCATAATTGGACCATAGGCTCAATTATCAGTTTAATAAATTCAAAGTCAAGCAAAAGCTTGAATAGATATGCTTCCAGACTAAGCAAGACTAGATTCTGCCCACAATTAACTGAGAAAAGATTTTCATAGGACAAGTGCACATTTAAAATGAAATTGAGAAAAGCCACAAAAATGCAAAAGGTCTCAATGCTTGGGGTGGTCTTTTTTTACATCTATAAAGAATACACAATGTTTGCTGGCTTGTCACAGGAACAGGATCTATTACTGTTGCTATATATATAAGAAGGAAAAAGAAATTACATTCCAAAGATCTCTGTGTAAAAACATCTGACTGGCCACATGGAGGAAAGTAAAGATTTTATCTCTGTTTATCTCTGCTTCCAGAGAATGCTGAAAGTGTAGCTTTATAGAGGTACATCCTTAAAACAAGGGGGACAAAACGTGCTCAACTTACGCCTCCACGAGATCACATGGTAAAAAAAATAATCCTCACTTATAATCCAAATACATGAAAGGATGGAAAGAATGTTTAATGGAAAACTACCTTACTGGAATTTAAGAAGAGTTCTGCAATGTGTGGAAAACAACTTTGTTGTTGTTGCTTTAAATGACTGGATTTATTTCCAAGAAAGTCATGACCACAGAGTAGAAAACTAATTCTTCCTGCATAGCAGAGGCAAAAGGGGAACACAAAATAGTGAAAACAGTGACACTGAAACGTTATCTTTGATCTCTTAGAGGAAGTGCAGAATGTTGTTGGGGATATTGGTTGTGTTGTTTTGTCGTGCTTGGGGTTTTTTTGTTTCTCTTGTTTAAGTTTTTTTTGTTTTGTTTTGTTTTTAAGCTTTCTTAAAACACCCATAACCTGTATTTTTCTTACTTTTCTCAGTTTGGGGCCAATAAATTATTTATAAAAACATGTAAACAAAACCTGTCATATCAGTAATGCATCACTATTAATTTCTAAATGTTTCCACCTTTCTCTGGCAATTATGGGGAAAAAAAATGTGCCTACATACCTCATTTTTGTCCCCCAAGCATCTGACTGCTCTGTTTGCTCCTCTATATAAGCATAGTAGTATGCAACAGTTAAGAACTTAAAATATAATTTTTATTCATCCAGTGACAATTTGAATAGATTTCCTGTTTGTTCTGAGATTTTCTATAATTTTTACTCCTTGAGGTTTTCTGAAATTTCTTGCCCGTGGAACTGCTAAGGGAAAGGAATTATCTTGAGGATAGAGAAAATCCCTTTCAGCGCATTTGTTGCCAATTCTGAGTGAAGAATGATGCTCTGGGCAAGAAGAGCCAAAGTAGGATGCGGTACAAACGCTGCTCTCAAAATCCAGTTTACTAGACCCATTCCGTGCAGATCCCTACACGTCCTGCAGTGATAATGCAGCCTTCAGAAAGCAAACCGATGCTTAATGAAGCAGGCCTGCCTTTCTCATCAGCTTTCACGGTTTGCAGAAGATGCAAAACATAGACTGGGTAAAAGAAGCAAACAAGGTAAATGACATAACGTTGTGTAGAAGTGGGTCTTTCACACCATCAAGCAGTCAGGAAGCTTGGTTGGCTACAAGGGCCCTGCTCCAGGTGATGTTATTCTGACTCCTTTCACCAAGCCCTCAAACAGCCTTCACAGTCAAAACCTTAGAGAGCAACTGGAATGAGGGAAGGCTCTGCATTCCTACAGACACTCAGGCTTTGCCTATACGGAGTTTAAAAGGTGAGGAATTAGCAGGCATTAAGTGGCATAAGAAGAGAGTACATCAAACAAGCCATGTCTGCCGCAACCTGAGCTTTCACTCCTTTGGCTTGAACTAACTAGAAGTGTGGACTGCCTTCTGCATGCGGATAGCCACTAGCCAGCAAATATTGGGCATCTTATTCAGTATTAGTCCGCACAATACCTAAACTAAGGAATTTGGGGCATTCAGTAAAGAAGACCACGCACAGCATCCTATTAGCGGTAGAGTTTTTCACCTTTGGTTTGCAACCTCTGGTTCCAAACAGAAGATCTTGCAGAATGTTACATCTCTTCCATTAGTCTTTCTGGCGCTTACTCAGTACACTTTCACTACTGTGTCACCCTGAAGTCCTCCCAAAGCTAGAATACCAGTTTGTTTCATTAAGTTTCACCTGTCCAAGTACTTTGGGATATAGCCACTCCCCCCACATCTGAAACCCCTCTCATTTTGGGCTGGTTACATTCTGTCATGTAACTACAACGTTCCTATCTCAAACTAGGCACCCAATGATATTTTTAAATGTCTTCTGGCCTACAATATTGCTATATTGCCTTCTGAAACCCAACACTATAAGCAGAAAGCTGTCTTTCTGGACAATCTGCGGTACCTTCACACGGTTTTGGGAATTTCCCAAGCCTTGTGCACCTACCTGCCTGCTGATGGCTCTGGAGTTCTCTTTCTCCATAGGGCTTACAAAGTAGACGCTGCCCATGGGAAGTTCATGTTAGCAGATTAAATGCCAAAGAATCTGCTAAGGCTGTGAGAAAAGAGGACGCTGATCCTGGGGCTTCATCACCCTTGCACCTTATTAATAATAAACTCTAGGTGAACAGTTGCCCCATGTGTTAAAGATTTACAGATGGTTCTAAAAGTAGCTAAAACAAAACCAACATCTTACTGAACAAACAAATCCAAACTCAGTTTATTTTAAAATGGACTTAGCTTAAAAGACTAGAGCTCAGCTAAAAGCCAAACTTTGTTTAGTGAGTGCACCAGAATCAAATTTTCAGAACTCCATCATTCTGTCTGAGTATTCAGCTATTTCTTTCAGTCAGGGAGTTTTTCTGCTTCTCAGAAAAACTTTTGGCCCCCGGTAGGTGGTGCTACCGCTCTTCAGTCTACCAAGGAGTGAGGGACAGCCCTGTTTTCAGTGCAAAAGTTAATTTAATGGAGTAGTATAATCAATGTCACCTTACCAGTTAAGGGTGGGGATAACCAATGATGAAGGTGTGAGCTAAATACTTACATAAGCTCATAGTTCAGATGGCATTTAAAGTCAGCAGTTCTTACCTCGCTTCATGCACAAATATTGTCATGAACAAAAGAAATCAGTGATTGTGCTGTTTCATCCAGAGAACTACGAAATTATCACACTCCCTTAGCTAGACAAGAAAAAAAAGAAATAAAGAACTGCACTAATATTTAGCCCTCTCTACATCATATTCTAAAATCCTATGAGCACTTTTATCAAACAATCCAAACACTCGAACAAAACAGAAAATAAAGGTACTGATATTACTCTAAGGAATGAGTTCTAGCTATTAAAACTGAACATGCCTGTGGGATGGGTTATTTACACAGTTGCTGTGAAATCTGCAAAATTGTTGATCAGAGGCCCAGAGGGCACCAAGAGGCCTTAGCTGCCCTTAGCAACTTGCCCCAGTTCCTCTTGGCCATGCCTGCACATGGTCCGGGACCTCCCTGCAAGCACAGCCCTGATCTCGTCCCCTGCATGCAGGCTATGGCTAGCCCTGTCCCCTGCAGGCTCCCTTACTGGGCAGGGGCACCAGGGCATCCCATCCTCCAAGAATGTCAAACCCAGTGTCTCAGCTGCTGCCAACCAGCATCCAGATACAATTTGTTACCCTGTTTCCTCTGGGACTGTTGGTGATCCCTGCCAGTCACCACCCCATCCCTGACCAGAGCTGCCTGTCAGGAAGGGCACGGTGCTGCCCGTGCTGTGGGTGCCCTTGGCCCCGGCTTGCTTTCCCTCACTGGGGGAGCACCACTCAAGATGCTCCCTGACATGAAGTGCCAACGAACAACTATACTCGAGTGTTACAGAAGAGCACGCAGTTTTCCACCTGACCAAAGCATAAAAGTCATCCACACTACAACAGACAGCTAAGGAAGAATGGACCTATTTCATGGAGACTTGTCTCCCAACTCCTAGAAAAAACCCCTTTAACAGGGCTGCCAGGCCCAGGGGTATCAATGAACATTTGCTCTGTTCCTTTTACTTGCTCACATACTGACCCATCTCCAGCAATGCGGGAGCAAGCACTCAGAAATCTGCTGGGAAAGGCTGTACCAGTATATCTGATTTGAAGCAACACGGCCCAAGGGCAGAGGAGAATCTGATACACAGAGCTTATCAGTCACCCAACAAACTTTAAGAAATACCACCAAAAAACCCCTGACCGACCCCCCACCCTCTCCATGCTGTAGAAAGGGAAATGCACTCCCTTGCATACTTCCCTCCCCACCCACCCCCAACTACTGTAGAAGTGCTCTGTTGGAAACAGAATCATTAAGTTCTTCTTGCAGGAAGATTTATGTACAGGAAAAAGGATCTGACTACTAACATGGCAAGACCCAGTACCACAGGTCTGATGTAGACCAAACCTCTGCTGAAATCTACAACCGTTGCCAGTGACAACTGGAGGTCAGGACAGAGTTTTGCCCATAGCATTTACTTAGAATTGTAGAACAGTTAGAGTTGGAAGGGACCTCAACGATCATTGAGTTCCAACCCCCCTGCCATGGGCAGGGACACCTCCTGCTAGAGCAGGTTGCTCAAAGCCCCATCCAGCCTGGCCTTGAACACTCCCAGGGATGGGGCATCCACAGCTTCTCTGGGCAACCTGTTCCAGTGCCTCATCACCTCACAGTAAAGAATTTCTAATACCTAGTCTAAATCTCCCCTCTTCCAATTTGAAACCATTATCCCTTGTCCTATCACTATGCTTCCTGACAAAGAGCCCCTCTCCTGCTCCCCTGTAGGCTCCCTTCAGATACTGGAAGGTCTCCCCAGAGCCTTCTCTTCTCCAGGCTCAACAGCCCCAGCTCCCTCAGCCTGTCCTCATAGGAGAGGTGCTCCATCCCTCTAATCATCTTTGTGGCCCTCCACTGGAGCCGTTCCAACAGTTCTATATCTTTTCTCTGTTGAGGACTCCAGAGCTGGACACAGTATTCCAGGTGGGGTCTCATGAGCGCAGAATGGAGGTGGAGAATCACCTGAAACCTATTGGTCACACTTCTTTTGATGTGGCCCAGGATACAGTTGGCTTTCTGGGCTGCCAGCTCACACTGCCAGCTCATGTTGAGCTTCTCATCCATGAGCACTCCCAAGTCCTTCTCCTCAGGGCTGCTCTCCAGCCACTCTCTGCCCAACCTGTATTTGTACCTGGGATTGCCACATCCCAGGTGCAGGACCCTGCACTCGGCTTGGTTGAACTTCATGTGATTTGTACTAGCTTCCATATCACTGCCAAGGTCTAGGGTCAATCCCAAACTGAAAATTAATACAAAAGTATTTTAGTACTTGTGTAATACATTCATATTTTCTTCTTGCATAGCATAGTTATACATGTAATTATTAATATATCATATGAAAATATGGCATGCACCACCATTCACAAGGCTACTATAGATATAGCAAGAAAGCATAGCATTTGACATGTTATCAAGAAACGTGCTGGACACAAGCAGTATTAGAGAGCTGTCCAGGCTGGTGGCAGAAGTACCAGACGAACTATGAAATACCATCTCAAATCCAGATATGTCAATCATGTGTGAACAAAGGGGCCCAGCTCTACTATACGGTGGAAGGACTCGTACTGCATTAGGGGCAGGTACCAGGACAACAGAGATGGAGGAGAGGTGGTGAATTTGTCACGTATCAAATTAACAGATTGTCTTCCAGCCCTGGTTTATTCCTTAAACAAGGAATTTCTTGAATAAGGAGTCATACAGAAATCAAATCCACTGGGTAAATAAGGCCTGGTTTACCAAAGTGTAGCAGTTTAAAGATTTCTTGAAAACGTTACTCAACTGCTACCCTTTTGTGGAAATCTCTGTTTCGGATAGCTCGCACAAATCTAACTGACAAGCAAAGTCCACTGAATCAGTTAAGGCAGTAGAAGTTTGGAAACCATCTCACCTCAACCTACTCAAACCCCTGGCTCCCAAAAGAGGATCAAAGGAATCTTTTCAGATGTAACTGTACCTGAAGTGTAGATCCACGGCGCATAAAATTTCAGACACGTGTACATAGCCAAGGAGCTGTATGCTAGTTTTATTTGTAAAATACTTTATTCCTAACAGCAAAATACTGTAATTTGATTTTATAAAAGTTAGCAAAATTTGATACATTTGAAACAGAAACAAGAAAACTATTTCTACTTTTATTCAATTATTAAATTATTTTTTCAATATGGAAGCTATAGATACGCACCATGCTAACAGATTTCAGTGCCAAACAGGTCATTCAATAAATATATCATTCTACCATTAAAATCTGTAAAGGACAGTGAAAAAGTTTCATAAAACTACTGAAAAAATATAAGCATTTTTGTCTTTTTAGGAGATTTCAAACTAGTAATATCTACACACAACAAAGTTCTTGGCATTTACAAGAATGACTTTTATAGAACAGCAACAGCAGAATTTGTTAGTAGTAAACGTAAACCAGAACAACCAAATATGCAGTATGTTTCTAGTAAAAAAAAAAAAAAAAAGCAACAAACCAAACCAAAATAGAAATTCAGCCTATTTCGTAAGTCTTACAGCAGGCTTCTGCAAGGAGGTGGTAGGGGATTTCATATCTGATAAGGCCACTGCATATCCTAACTTGCAATGAAAAAAGCTGCTCCTATATTGTATATAATAAACACTGTCTGTTTGTTATGAATATAAGTTAAAGTGAGAACAAGGAACTTCACTATTTTATCCTATTACTAACAAAAAAAACCACACTATGCCTCTCTACTTTGCCTTAGAGAGGACAGATTTAGTTAAACATTGTCCTGCTATGTACTGAGACAATTTTGAAAGCTACAGTTGCATCAACTTTCAGATGTGAAATTGGTTCCCTGTGTCAGCTTTCTGAGAAGTTTCCTTCTCTGAAGACATTTAAGAACTACACTCAGACATAATGCAAGTGGCCAGGCAAGGTCACACACCAGTTAAGCAATATATAGACAGTGAGAGGACTGCATGGAAAACCAAGTAACAGGAAGGCACATAACAAAAACTTCCTCTTTTGAAAGCAAACAAAACAAAAAACACAACCAAAGAACCCCAAGCAACAAGGAACTTGTCCAACAAAAGAAGTCATTAACTTTTGTATAATTACAGCTGTTGAATTTCAACTTACAAATGAAACTGAGAGGGATGTGACACTGAATATATGTAGTCATTAATTCTTATTTATTTTTATGAGTTCAACATCCAAGTAATGTTCAAAATTTGGTTGGTTGGGTTTGGGTATTTTTTTTAATATATAACTCAGTGCACTAATAAATCTTTAGTGTTGTGTGGACAGAAAAGAAAGGCAAAGGTATGAATATTTATTATCGACAACTACTTCTTCCTCCAGGAGATAGAGGAGCTAACAAGGAGAGGTGCTTTGCTGGCCTCATACTCACCTACAATGAGGATCTGGTTGAGAATACAAAGGTCAAAAGCAGCCTTAGCTGCTGTGACGGTGAGATGGCTGATATTACTGTGAGGCCACTCTTGATAACCTTTGACTGATCATGGTGAATGGGAGAAGTGCCCAAAGACTAGACAAAAGCAGATGTCACTCCTATTTTGAAGAACAAGGAGGACCCAGGGAAATACAGGCCAGTCAGCCTCACCTCCATCCCTGGGAAGGAAACCATTTCCAGGCACACAAATGACAAGAACACCACCAGGAGCAGTCACAATGTGGCTTCACCATGGGGAGGTTACAGTTCACCAATTTGATAAACTTTTACAATAAAATTACTATCCTGGTAGATGAAAATAGACCAGTGGACATTTCCTACCTGGATTTAAGGAAGGCCTTTGACATTGTTTCCTATAAGATCCTCACAGAGAAGCAGCTGATGTACAGGTTGGATGAGCAGACAGTCAGGTGGACTGGAAACTGGATGAATGGTCAGGCCCAGAGAGTAGCAATCAGTAGCACAAAGCCTAGATGAAGGTCAGTAAGCAGCAGAGTACCTGAGGGTTCAGTACTGGGTCCGATCTTGTTTAACATCTTCATTAGTGATCTGGATTATGGGGCAGAGTGTACCCTGGTATGCCCTAGTGGACAATAAGTTAATTGTAGCCAAGCAAATGAGCTTTTGCCACAAAAAAGTCTAACGGTACTCTGGGCTGCACTAGGAGGATGTTGCCAGCAGGTCAAGGGAAGCAATCCTTCTCCCCTCCCTGGCCCTTGTGAAGCCACACTCGGAGTGCTGCATCCACCTCTGGGCTCCCCAGTACAATAGAGGCACAAACACACTGAAAAAGAGTCCAGCAAAGGGCCACAAAGATGATGAAGCACGTCTCCTGTGGGGAAAGGCTGAGAGAAAGACGGTTCAGTCTGGAGAAAAGAAGGCTTAAGGGGGATCCTCAATGTATTTGAATACCTGAGGGCAGGTTGCAAAAAGGATGGATGCAAAGACAGAGCCAGGATCTTCTCAGTGGAGCTCAGTGATATGACCAGAGGCAATGGGCACAAACTGAAACATAGAAGTTCCCTCTGAACACCAGGAAACAGTTTTTTGCTATGATGGCGACTAAGCCCATGCACAGGTTGCTCAGGAAGGTTGCAGAGTATTCAGTCTTGGAGATATTAAAAAGCTGTCTGGACATGGTGATGGACAACTGGCTCTAGGTGGCCCTGCTTGAGCAGGGGGAGTGGATCAGATGACCTCCAGAGCTCTCTTCCAACTTCATTCAGTCTGTGCCTCTGTGAATAACCACAATTCTCAAATCTGAATCAGGATCCAAATGGTCCAGTTGAAAGCTTCAAAGATTTGCATCTCGTGGGCATCTACTCCAGTGGATGAGACATATGCCACCGAACAGCAGATCAAGCCACTTGGGAATTGTTTTCTGTAATTTTCATCAAGAAAAAACAGAACCAACCATTGGGCTGTTTTTTGTGGATGCTGTTTTTGTGCTTTCATAGAGCTAAATCACAGCTAAAGTACAGTCCGACTGTACTTACATTGTTGTCTGCCTCCTTCCCTATCCTACAACAAAGACTGCTATAGGAGGTAAAAAAGTGAGAGATACAACTTAGCTAGATGCAATAAGAACTTTTTTTTTTCCTTTCTGCATTAGATATTTTTGTTTAAAATATCCATTTTTCAAAGCAAATTTCATTTCTCATACATAATGAGACAATTTAGCTGGCTATGAGTCTTCCTCTAAGGAGGATCATTCTTTCCTCTCCACATTTCTATGTGCTTCTGCTGACTTGATGCACAGTGCATCTTTTCTAATCAGATTTACCTTTCGGAGTCCATGAATTATGAGAAGAAGGTGCTTTTAGGGGAGAGCACATTGGAAATGCTACAGGCAATAGTGGAAGTAATTTCTGAGAAACACAAATGCCACTTATGCAAGGAGTTAGGGTTCCCAAGTCTCCTGCTAACTTTGGCCTCATGAAATAATACTATTTAGTGCTGCTGACAACACAGTATAATAGGACACTGTGCTCAATGTAATATGCTTCTATATGGGATTTATAAAAAAACTGCTAAATTAAGATTTGAGACAGAGCGCTTCAGTCCGCGAGATTGATAGTGTCACTTTCAAATTGCTTGACTAAAGGGGGGCTCTGTGGAGGAGTCTTTGCACTCAACGGTGACATTGCCAAGACTTTCCGTCGAATTCCAGCTGTAGCCTTTTTATGGTCATGTCTGAGACTGCGGATTGTGCTGTTTATGGCAGCCACACATGCTTTCCAATCATAACCAGTTTCCTTTAGATCAAAGGATGGATAATTCTCTTGAAGAAAGTCTAAAAATAAACAAATATATAAACAAATAGTGAGTTATCAATTATTTATGTAAGCTATACACTCTCTTTGGGTGTAATTAAGACAAAACAAGTGCATGCTATCACAACAGGATAGCTAGGCATATTATGAGGCTTGAAGAGCAAAGCTGGGGGCAGATATTCTCTCTACACATCCTTTTCTGCTTACTCTGAAAATGAAGCATTAAAACAAAATATTCAAGGAAAGCATGTAACCCTGTATGTAGGCTTGATCCCTTGAAGCACTGACTACCTTCAGCTTTTACGTGGTCAGCCAGAGCAAAGAAATCTCAGGCTCCATTTCAGAATGACCAGTATTTAGCAGGATCAGGCCTTCCTTCAGAGGATCTCTGACAACTATATTCACTGAAATGAAACACAGCAATTCAACATAATGCAGCTACAGAGGAACAACCGTGACAGAAAACTTGTTCTTTACCCATAGCGCAACAAGATCAGTAAACGAATACTTGAGTTCGCTAGCAACGGAATAAATAAATTAAGACTACGGCACCTTTCTACCCTGCTTCAACAAGTAAAAAGAGTAGTTTTAGAATCAGACTTTAATTTTTTTCAAATTACTGAGAAGTGATTGTCCTTCTGAGCTTAGCTGAATTACATGTTGTCTCTAAGCAAGTCCCTAAAAGACTTAAATCAGCTAAGAATTGCTTTTTGTTGCTATTTCAAATCAAAGGCAACACTATTTCTATTTCTCTGATAAACATCTAGACTTACCTTAGCAGAATAAAAGCAACAGCTAGCTGATACTATGTCATTGTTGCTCTTCCATTGTTCTCACATATGCTAGCAAGTAAAAATCCAATATAGTATCATTGTTTACAGTTGATAATTTAACTTGTAGTAGTTCCAAACCTGGAAACCTGTTTTTCCAGAATGGCACGGATCTCAAGGAAGAAAATAACAGAGAGAAAAACTCGCGCTCTTGCAGTTTACTCTGCTCCAGAAAGGTGAGCAAGGGCACCTTAGGTTCTTTCATTCCCAGGATGCTCCTGTAATAAACTATGCTGACAAAGGATACACAAGGTGTTGGCTGAAACAGCAGCCAGGTTCTCTTCCCCTGAGAGCAAATTCAAGAAAACACTTGGCCTCAAAGCTACAGCACAGAACAGGAATTCCCACTACCAGGCCTACAGAGCCTTTGTACATGCCCCATGAAGCAGTTTTTAAATTATGACTTTTCTTTCACAGAAATTGACCAAATGTTGGGACTACAGAAAGGCTATGCAAGGCCCCTTCCTGCTCTGTAGGGTTGCATTCAGGGACATGATGCTGCTGCCATCCAATCATGTTAACAAAAACAGAATCAGGGATTGCTTTCTGGCCTCAAAGCCAAGTGACATGGCCTGGCTGCAATCCCACACCAAGGACTTTGTCTCTCATCTGCTCTGGAGCCTATGTGGTATTCCTGCAGCCCCTCAGACACACTTAATACATCTTTAGAATGCTTCTTAAGCTCAAAATGTCATGAAACAACATGATTCTATGATTCTATGGAAGCATGTGGAGATGCTTAAAGTGGCAAAGCTTCCCAGGCTAAGGGGGTTAGAAATATGTACAGTTTGGAAAAGCCCACTCTTACATACAGTCTTGCCACACTGGGAATGGTTTCTAGCATGCCCTGCCCACACATCGCCCTGAAGCTGTGCCTTGTACTCTCTATCTCATTTAGTGCTGTTGCTGCATCCTCAGAGGCAATCTTGCCACACCTGTGGAGCTGGCAGGTTGCACTGTCCAGATCTTAACAACCCTTTCAACCTCCCCATACTCCAGACAGAGGAGAAGCAGTTTCAAGATTTGTTAGGAGATGCACATTGAAAAAAAGCATGATGAATCACAGAGTATCTCAAGTTGGAAGGGACCCATAAGGATTGAGTCCAAGTCCCTGCTCCTCATAGGACTACCTAAAATTGAATCATATGACTAAGAGTGTAGCCCAGACGAGGATAACTAGTCAAATATGTAGCCTTAATAACCCAGAGAACACCATCCCACAGAGATTTCATAAGGACGCAGGAGGAAGTAAAACCCCATATCAAGTCACTAGTGTTGGGATATGTTGAAGACACTCCACTATGACCCTGTCTGCAGTCTAGGATCCAGCCCAATAAATAACATTCCACAAGCAAAACTTAAAAATTCCTGGCAAGGTATTTTCTCTTCAGATTTCTCAAACAAAAAGCCAACTTTTACAAAGAAAAGAATATGGACAATCAAAGGAAATATGGGAAGATGTCTATATTGCAGGACCAAACTTTTTCAAACGTACTCTCTTCTTAAGATATTGTAATAGCCACAGAGCAAACAGCCACCAAAATGCTGATGATCGTTCCCCAAAACCACTGTTTGTGCTCCCACACTTAAATCTTACTAGATAATGGCAAATTTTTTTCTGTGATAACCCATACACTTTTCCTACCTACAATCTGTTTCACATTCCTCCTCCCTTGCTGCATAACTATTATGCTAATTCTACTGACACAGTTCCACTTCATTTATCCAGCCTTGTGGGAGCAACTGAATAAGACTAACAGAAGGCTCCCTCTCAGGAAGGAGCACAAATCAGTGTTCCAGAAGTCTTAATGCTGAAGCAAGAACAATGCAGAAGGCAAAACATCTGCTACAACTCCAACCATAATATACCCTCCCTGTGCTTCTAGAGTAGCATTTGCAAATAGAATAAGTAACACCAATTTCCTGAAAACATCTTGGATACATGCAAGCTGAGGAAACTGCAAAACTGCCCATACTCCTACAGTGAAATAGGCTGTCACACTTTATTTGAAAAGATATACTTCAATACAGGTTCATTATTCAATAGTAGAAGGGGTCTACTGAGAAACCAAGATAGTGGCAGGCTGCTACTAGGTCCTCGTGGAGCCTTCTCTTTTCCAGACTAAATAAGCCAAATTTCCTCATTAGGCAAGTACTGTAATTCCCCATCCCTTTTGGTGGCCCTCAGGCTTTATCAATATCTCTTTCTTGGAATAGAGGACACAAGATTGGATGCAATAATCCAAATACACTCATGAATGCTAGGAAAGAGGGAGACAGTCCTTTCCCTTAATATACTGGCTGTGCACCTGTTAATACAGTCCCAATTTCCTATTGAGTGCAAAGCTGATGAGCATTCTCCATTCTCTCCAAATCATAGATAAAGATGTTAAACAGGACAGCTACCAGGACAGACTGCTGTGGTACTTCACGTGTCAGTCTTTCAAGTAGAGCATGATCCACTACCCTTGGAGCACGCTCCCCTTGCTCAATCATTTATGATTAATGTTGTGGTAGAAGCCGTTCTTGCTGTCCTTGACATTCCTTGCAAGTCTCAACTGTAGCTGAGCTTTGGCTTTCTTGACATCATTCCAACACTCTTAGGTAAAGTTGCTAAATTCCGTTTCATGAGCTGTCCTTGCTTCCAATGCACTGGAGCTCAGTTATGGATTCCCTGCTTAGCCAAACTTGTCTCCCCATAACTCCTTAAGTTTTCTTAAGTGTCAGGATAGACTCTCTTGTGCTTACAGAATGCTGTCTTTAAGGTCCTGCCAACTTTCCTGAGCTTCTCTCCTCTTCATAGCTGTCTCTCACAAACTTCCACTTACGAGTTTCATAAATAAGCCAATGTCTGCTCTCCTAAGTGACCAGGCCTGTTCTTTCAGACCTTTTTAACTCTACTCAGGATCTTGAGGTCCTTTCATTTCATAGTCTCTAAAGGCAATATTGCCACAGACTATCAATCTTAACTCTTCTTGTGAAGAGAGGCATAACCTGCTGTACATTACCTCTGGTTGGCCTACCTAGCCGCTGTATCAAGAAACTATCCCCACACCCTCCAGAATCCTCCAAACTGCTTCCACCTCTCACTGTGTTGTCCTTTCAAGGAGATGCCATGAGGACTGAGTTTCTTGATATTATTTGGGTTTGTGACCTGTAGACTTCCTTGAGATGCTTAAATATAACTTCATCTACTTTCTCTCAACTCGCTTATATTAACACCTGTCAGAATAGTTTCACAGACTTTTTTCTGAGGCTCCATGGTTTGCTCATAGGATGTAAAAGTAAATTACTCTTGTAATTTCCACACATTATCATTTGAACAGAGATTTTCTTTCTTACCTCTGAGAGCGTTAATTTTGTTGCTGTCCAGTGGGCTCATGCCACGTTCAAGATTACCATATACATTGCTTTTTACCAGCACATCTTCAGTGAACATGTGACGAATTAGGTAGCGAGCTGACAACTCTGGCCGAGACTTTCCCTTCGCTACATAAATGACTGAGAAAGGCAACTGAACGTTGCGCCACGGACTTCCAAGAAGTTCTAGAAAGGATGTCAGAGAGAGAGAGAGAGAGAAATGTTATTTATCGAATACTGACCAGCTGTGTATTACTGTAAGACTAGGACACAAAATTCTCCCAAAACTACTGTACTTGCTTGGGAAAACCAAAGCCAAAACATAATGCTGCAGCTAATACTAAAAGGCAACATATTGCAGGCAATTTCCAGGTAGCCAAAAAACCCCTGACTGTTTCACAACAATCTAATATCACTTTTGATATGCTTTCAGCAATGCTAGCAATGTAACCTGCATTACTAATGACTGCTTTCTGCATTATTTTTCATCTCACGTGAAAAGATGGTGCTATTCCAATTACATAAGTAAACAGAAGTTCTTCTGTTTCAATGCTGCTTAGATTCTGTCAGTGAAACTGAAAAATGGAGCGATTATTTTCATCTACTTCAATATGACTCCACTGCAAACATTAAAAAAAATAAATGTGAAATGTATAGGAGGTCTGTGGAGTAAGACTAACAAATCTTGGGTGTCGGAACAGATCTGACAGAGCACCAAACTGACTCTAATCAAATAAATTATTTCCAAGGGCTCTTTTACCTTGGAAATAATCTTTATCTCAGCTCTTTTACCTTCTAGAGGCATTACATGCTATACACAGATTTTTTTCCAATGTATTTTCGTTTAAAAAAAAGTAAAAAAGGTGGCTTTAAGGCCTTCCAGTACTTAAAGTACACTAAAAAGATAAGTACAAAGTTTTAGCAGGGCTTGTTGTAACAGAACAAGGGTAATAGCTTTAAACTAAAAGAGGAAGGATTTAAACTAGATATGAGGAAGAAATTTTTTATGCTGAGTGTGGTGAAACCCTGGCATAGGTTGCCCAGAGAGGTGGTAGATTTCCTACCCCTGGAAATATTCAAGGTCAGGTTGGACAGGGCTCCGAGCAACCTGATCTAGTTGAAGATGTCCCTCCTCATTGCAGGGGGGTTGGACTAGGTTATCTTTAGAAGTCCCTTCCAACCAAAAGTATCCTGCTATTCTATGCTTTCTATTGTCCTAAATTATCAGTTTTACAGAAAGATGTGCTTTTCTTCTGAAACTGAAATACCATTCGATATATATTCTGAGCTAACTTACTCCATTAAGGTAGAATATCTCCCACATAAAAAAGACAGTGTAACTATGAAATAATTCCTGAAAAATAATTATTCTGAGAAACTGGGAAAAAAAAATAATAAAAAAAAAGTCTTACAGCTGAACTTTCAAGCCTTACAGTGGATATGCATTATGGGACACTGGTAAATGCAAACACGTTTGGTTAGCCAGATAACATTCTTGTTTGCTCCCCTGAAGCTTACTATATGTAGAGCAAGCTACTGTCTTAAGCGGAAAAGAGGAATCATGTAGTTCAGCAAATCCCTTTACTACACAATTTCACCTACAGTAGCATCTTCTCACTGCCCATTTATAGTGTAACACACAAATCGATAAAGTGAAGATTTCTTAGTTTACCCATAGGTTCCAAAGACTGTAGTTTCTTGACCGAAGGTGTGTGGAAAGCTTCTGGAAACTTATCCAATCCTGAATTCTGCAATGTGTCAGTTATGGAGCTGGTCATTTGCTGAAAGTTTTGAGAATTGCCTTCACCATCTTCATTATAATTTAAATCTACACAATGAGATGTATCTGGAGCGACAGCCACTATTTCTTTACCTTCAGCTGTCTCCTGAAACATTAAATGAGGTTAGCACATGCACTTGAGAGAAGCCTATCAGTTTTCTAATTAGTGTTCCAGTTCATTTCCCCTTTAGTATAAATTAGATTCCAGATACTTAGAATACAGCTACTCCTGAATTTCAATCATGAAAACCACAAGTGAAAGAGAAACTAAATATTCACAGATTTACTCCAAGCTTTTTAAAAGCAGAGGTAGATGGAGTTGCAGGTGTTCTGGGAGTGATGTTTAAGCCAACATGAAGTTAAAATGGTTGGCTGGATTTATCTGAAGGAAAGCCTGTGAAAACAGTGCTAGCATCTACATGTTTAAGCTCACAACCAAATTTGACACTACCTCTGGCAACATTTACAGTTCAGTTAGAAGAGGCTTAGCTGCACAGTAAAATTACTGAACAGAAAATTGGTTCTGTTTTACCTCAAACTAGGGCACTTTCCTTTTAGTATCTTATGCTTATATATTTCTTAAGTGAACAGTGGACATAGCAGCAGGAAGAGACAGAGCAAGAGAAAGGGAGATGTTTCCAGTATTCCCATAAGGAACTAGTGCTGCAGTGAGCAGGCCTATGTTGAGCAACGCAAAGACAGAACCCAAGGAATTTTCAATGTGAGCACTCACATGATGAGCAATTCAAATAATTAATTTGAGGAAAAAAAAAACCCAGCACTTAATAAATTATCACCTTGAGACAACTTCCTGATTTTACTTTTGTTTCAGAGCGTAAACAGCGGATCATAGCATTGACATTTGTGATACAGGTTTTCCAGTCTTTTCCATGCTCACTCAAATCATAGTTTGGAAAGTTAGTTGCAAGAAATTCTGCATATAAAACAGAGGAAAGTTTTTAAGCTTGGTCACAAAATGCAGTATTCAAAAGTATTCTAATTTAGAAAGAGAGACAGCCAAGAAATGCTTCATGTTTACTGTTGTCCATTTAAAAGCTTTAAATTTCCAGCTTTAATTACAGGCAAATAGTAAACTCACATTTTGAAGCTAAGCAGCACTATAAAATTAAGATACACAGTGATACTTTTTTGAGGTGTTGTGAATAATGCTTTTATTGCTGAGCATTTCCCTAATATAATTAGAAGAAAGGTGTGATTTATCATACCAACCTCAAAAAAAAAAAAAAATCAAACCA
>VZRU01002385.1:255515-270370 GCA_013398155.1 Pedionomus torquatus
AACCTCAAAAAAAAAAAAAAAAAATCCAACCAAAAAAAAACCCACAAGAACCAGAGACAGGGTAATGCTGCAACTATATCACATGGCTTAATCTTCCAACCTTTAAACAGGAAGGAGATGTCTATGTGAAACTGAAAATGGCTTGACATCTTTAGAAAAAAGACCTTCCCCATTTTCAATATTTCTCAAACAACCATGAGAAGTGAACTTCAAAGAAAGAGTATTTAAGAATCACAAGTATACCTTCATCCCAAATGTACCATGGCCATAAAAAACCCCAAGCAAAAACTGAAACAAAAAAACCCACACCACACACAAGCACAAAATAAGCTGTAATGAAAAATTAAGAAATAGAAAATCAGAACTGTTTTATCCACACTGAAGAACTAACATTGAGAATTACAAAGCAGGAATTTCAAAACCAAAAGGCATAGCTGAGTGGAGCATATCCACTACTGCATTTATCAGTTGACCAGCTGCTAGACAATGATTAGCAGAAACATACAGAAAAGGACTCCTAAGTTACAAATTTTGTCAAGTATTAAAGAAGCAAACCTGCAGATTTTGAAATGTAGCATACCTCTTATTGCAGCAATTTTGTTTGGATCCAATGTTCTGCGCCCTCGAGCGCTCACTCCCATAATGCTGCACAACAACGTTTCCTTGGGGAACAAGACACGAACTAAGTAGCGTGCTGCATACTTTGGTTTAGTCTTTTGCCGAGCTTTCATCAAATAGTTTCCAGGAACTTTTACATTTCTCACTGGGTCACCAACAAACTCTTTGTAAAAAAACAAAAACAAAACCAAAACAACATTTAAAGGAAAAAAAAAGTTTTATTTTAACAACTGGCTTGAGTTTTTAAAAAGGAACACTTTTTCTAGGTCTTTCTCGTGATCTGTGTTAGTCTTGTTATGTTCTCTACAACAGTTAATTCTATGTATTATTTATCTTTGCTCTTACAAAAGTAGTTTTAAATTGGAATGGTAACAGTAATATCTTTTTCAGTTGCATTAGCCATCATTGTAATTAACTGAAATAATAAAACTGAAGAATATACATTAGACCCAGGAGAGTCCAAAATGTTCAGACTGGCGTATTATACACCTGTGCAGACACCATGTATGTTTTCATGACAATGACCCATGAAGAATGGCATATCCATACATAGTAACGTTAACTCATACTCTGTTCACAAATTCACAGATAGGTACCGGAGTATTTCACCTACTGTTTGTGCAGCTCTTCCGCGGTTCACCTCTTAAGGAGGTTGTAGAGTGGGTATTGGCCTCTTTTCCACATGAATAACAGCAGGATCAGAGGAAATGGTCTGAAGTTGTGGCGGGGGAAGTTTAGATTAGATATTAGGAAGAATTATTTTACTGAAAGTTGTCAGACACTGGAACAGCCTGCCCAGGGAGCTGGTTGAGTCACCCTGGGGGTATTTAAGAAATGTGTAGACATGGCACTTCAGGGCATGCTCTAATGGCCAAGATTGTAGGGTTTTTTTGTGTGTATGGTTGGATTCTGTGATATCAGAAGTCCTTTCCAACCATGAAGATTCTGTGATTCTGTGAACTTATTTTTTAGACCAAAAGCAACTAAAAACCTGTAGCTCAGCCTTCCATGTAACTCAGGGCATTTATACTTAAGAAAGAAATGCATTAGTTTTTAAAACGTGGTGCTATTTTGTATGTTCTTGTTTATTAGAACACAATGATCTACAGAATTCTTAATTTTCTGTGGAAATAAGTATTTTGAAAGAAACCAAACACTGCATGATTTGAGGATAGAAGTGATTTTTCACTGATAAAATCCTCCACAAGAAGAAAACAGCTATTTCCTTCACACAAGTAAGTTGCTTTCTTAAACGCAAAACTTACATACAGGCATATGCCTCAGCTTTACTGGGAACCTCTTTTGTCTTTTTAAACATATGCATAGAATGTGTGTATGTCATAAGTAATGTATACATGTTACAAATAGGTTATATCAAGAGTATGAAGCGAGAAAAAGAGCGTGTAGCCTTAGAAGAACTCAAGCACATGTGGTAAATCGAGAGCTAGTGGTAGTCTATACAACTGTCTATATGCTGCATAGGTTTTTAAGTGATCATATTAAACATTCCTGTGACCTTTATTTCAAAAATTTTAAACACTATTCCATTAAAGAAATGCTGTAAGGCAGCCAGTCTAGTTCCTTTACTCTTAGTAAATAATGATTAAGAGATTTCCTTAAGCACATTTCTTTATACCAACAGTTTTTTAGTCTTCTTTTCTGAGTATTTATTACAAAGGAACTCACCAAAGCTAGGGTTGATGGAGACTGAAGAAGATGGCAGTTCTTTACTGATGTTCATACTCCCGCATGCATTTCTGTAGTTCATGACCACAGCATTATTTCCCAAACTGGCCTCAGACGGTGCTGGCATTGATGATGATGCCACTGGTGAAGATGCAATATTGCACGTACTTTCCACAACACCATCTACAAGATTTGATTGTGGAGAAAGGTCAGGCATGCTGTTATTTGCTGTGTATGATGAATGCAACGACTGTGTAGAAACTATAGTTGGGAGTGGTGGGCTCTGCCTGTTAACAGGCTGCTGTGATTCAAGCTGAAGACTCTGCTGGACATGTTTTATTGTGGAATTGACCTGAACGTGGCCATTTTGTAAAGCAACCCTTATGACTGGGCTATGCCTTCCCAGGCCTGGTGAAGAAAGATGGAGACTTGATTCCTTTCCCATGTATCTTTGTAGTCTTATTTTTCCTTGAGGCAAATGACTGGAACTTCTGTATGTGAATCCAACTGGTTTCTGCAAATGTGATTCAGAAAACAATAAAAAGGTTAAATTAGACCTATCTGGTTACATTTTTCTTTTGCAAACCAGGAACACTATATTTTGGTAATTATGCTGTTGGCAACAGATTCTTCATTGAATTAAACATTGTCATAAAGTCAGTGCTATTACTTTTTCACCTTCCCTCTACTTTCTTTTATTCTCACCTGTAGTTCCAACAGTAACAGTTTATCTGATCAGCTTCAACAACTCACAAGTTTTTTCCACCTGGGGTGCTGGTAAAATTGTTTTCTCAGAAAGCCAGAGATACGTAATGAAAAAGACAGCTTGGTAAATGCTCTTAAAAAGCAGTTCTATTAAAACATAGGCAAAATAATATTTAAAATTTGTCAGCCATTGACCCAGTCTGCTGAATTTTCAAGGGATGTCTCCTGGCTGCCTCTTCATTCTTTACTTGCTAACTGAAAATATTAAACTTTCAGATCTCATTTACAACAGAAGATCCCAAAAGGCTAAGGCAGGCAAACAAGGATGGGCTATGCTTTCCACCACTTGGAGTACTTGTATTGAGAATACATGCACCCTAAAGAATGCATTCTAGTTCAATATACAAGTCATTGAGCAGGAGCTACCAAAGGTAGCTGACATGCATGGGTTTGTTTTCTTCTTTTTTTTTTTGTTGTTTCGTTCACAAAATCTGATTATATTGCACCTTTACAGTCTTTAAAAACTTACGACCTGAAGAAAGGTTTATGTGCCTGAAAGTTTGTCCATTTCTGTGGCTATTGGAGTTGAACTAATAATAATAAAAAAGCCATACCTTTACAACCAACTTTTCCTTACTTATACGCTTAGCACATCACAAATAAAACAATACAGCTATAAAAAACCTACAGATTCCTGAGGGTCTTAAAGTTCTAGCAGGACTTAAGAAGATGGCTGGCAAATTGCACTTGCTGGCTTATACCTTATAGTGAGATAAAAGCCTTTTTCCAAAAAAAAAAAAAAAAANNNNAAACCTTTTTCCAAAAAAAAAAAAAAAAAAGCCAAAAAACACAGAACCAAGCAACTGGGCAGATCACTTAATCTGACATTAAAGCAGCTGCCATCCCACATCATCAGAGGGAGGGTAAGGGCACAGAGGTCAGAGAGTCCAAGCACAGCTGACAATCACATAATGGTTAGAGTTGGAAGAGACCTTGAAGATCATCAAGTTCCAACCCCCCTGCCATGGGCAGGGACACCTCCCACTAGAGCAGGTTGCTCAAAGGCCCATCAAGCCTGGCCTTAAATACTTCTAGGGATGGGGTATCCACAACTTCTCTGGGCAACCTGTTCCAGTGTCTTACCACCCTCACAGGAAAGAATTTTTTCCTAATATCCAATCTAAATCTCTCCTCTTCCAGTTTAAAACCATTACTCCTTGTCCTGTCAAGATCAGTTTGCTCCCTGAATCTTGTACTTTTGGATGTATGGACAGTATAAGTTTGGAGATGTCAACAAAATGCATTCCCAAATAAAACTGGTATCCTACTGATAACTGACATGAACGAGAATGTCATCACTTTTACCCATGCTTAAAACAGATGGCCCTACTGATGTCTTGACATCTAACAGCAGGATCACCTTTACAGTATTGTTCATAAAGGAAAGTTATTATAGATTTCATGACCTTCTTCAAAAATCATCTGTTATGTTTTCCTTTTATAGAGCACCGATACAAGTACTAATAGTCTTTCTCCTTAGTCAATACTGGAATGACCATATAGGAACAAAATGGATGTGTACCAAATATCAAACCCCCTTTAAAATTTTGGAAAAAAAAGGCTTTTTATTAAAAAAAAAAAAAAAAAACCCACAACAAAAAAACCCCCAACAATTCTATACCATAATGGATATGGCAACACATTGCTGAGATCTAAAAATAAGCTAGCCAATTGAACAATTCTGTGGGAATGATGCCTAAACTCTCCTCTAACTGCAGAAACCAATGGTCAGTAACAACATAACAGACTGAAGCTGGTATATAATAAGAAATCTAAGATAATATAACAGCAATGAATTTTAAGTCTACTAATTTGCTACTAATTTTAATCTCAGTGAAAGGAGAAGATTTTAATCTTTTTTTTTTTCAATAAGCATCAGAAGTGAGACAAAGGAAAATTTAACATCTTGGGTCTTTAATACTCACAGGTTTGAGAAACAGTGGCTTTAGACGAGCATGCTGCATTTCCGAGACCTTCCGATGAAGCAGGTCAAATTTTTTATCCAATTTCTGAATGGCTTCATACATGGCCTGACAACAAATATAAGAATGAAAACAGTATTGTTTCACAAAAACGTAATTTAAATCTAGAGAAATCAAGAAAATTCAATTAGGGGCAAAACTCTCTCCCTAAATCTAGAAATCTCCCTAAATAAAGAACTGCAGATACTATATACATTCTGCAAGCATTTTAAAGATCAGATTATATTCAAAATCCAAATAACAGCAGTAGATATCACAGTAAAAAAATTTTTCAGAGAAGCTTACTCTTGCAACTTTAAAGTAGCTAACTTAAAGGCTGTTCTTCCTCTTGCAGCAGACGTTTTATTTTTACCTATTTGATATGCTTTGTTTTACATTGAAAAATCTACTGAATTGACAAGCTCTAAGGTAAGTTAAGTATCATGATATGCTATTTTAACACAGAATAAGTTTTCAAGTACACAGGCTGCTCACAGGCAGCCACCAAAATACTGATTTCTGTATCACCAAAGGGAAACACATTTAGAAAAATACCATCTGCAATGTAAAAGTCCCAACTGGAACTGAACATGGCCAGGGATGCCAAAAACAATTAAAGGGCTCCTACATAGGTGATAAAAGGAAGACTATGAAAAATGTGGGTCCACTACTAAAAGAGACCTGGTGACACAGATCTGTGTCACCTTGTAAGACTGGCCTTCCAGAATCCCAAGTCCCACTGGCCAAGGGGAAAGGCTGGAGCAATGAACATACACTTGGTGGAAGGGAATCTGATCAGGGAATGCTTAAGCAAACTGGGCATGCACTAAATCCACTCAGCCTGATGGGATGCTCTGGAGTCTCCCTTCTTGGAGATATTCAAAAGCCACTGGGACATCATCCTGGGCTCTAGGTGGCCCTGCTCGAGTACAGGGGTTGGACAAGATGACCTCAAGAGGTAGGTGCCTTCCAACCTCAACCTTCCTGTGATTCCGTGAAAATGAGATGTAAATGAAATACGCAGATATCAACTCAGCCACGCGTTTCAGAACAAACATGGCATTGAAATCAATTGCATCCACATTTTTAAATGATCACAGAATGAAAGATAAAGAATTTGAAAAAAATCTACTTATTTTATTTAGACTGTCTAACCTTCAGTCAATCCCCAAGGTCAAGTTTTCTTTCAGATGTTAAAAATTCATATTGTCTTACTAAAACAATCAGGTACAAACTTTTAAGGAGTATTATTTTAATGGCCCAAATTTTCAGGCATAAATGACATAAAGCATTTGAAGTCCATCAGTTACTATTGTTCATTATTGCACACTGAAGGAATTTCATTCTTCAGTGTTTGCAGGATTTAGCAGCTCAAACATGATGTTACATCAAAACCAAGTTAGATTTCAGTATGTCAACTATCTTTTAAAAAAATTAAATATCCTTAAACAAAAGAATCTATACATTTTCCCCGAAATTAGAAATATCTCAAGGAAGCACTAAAACACATTAATTAAACATGGACAGTACAGGCATTATTAAAAGGCTTCTTGTAGTCCTATGGCAGATTTACTGGGAGGAGGGGAAAAAAGAATGAAGGAGACAGGGCTAGCAGGCGGCAAAAGAGGCTATAGCTTCTCACTAGTGCTACTTGCTACACCATACATTCCCATGGCTATGGGACCGTACTGCAAGAATGTTAGTCACACAATCTTAGTCAAATTTCTTCCACAGCATTGCTGAATGTATGCTTAAGGTGACTTACAAGGCACTAATACCTGGGTACAAACCACTCACAAACTATCCTCCATAAGCCATGGCCTGAATGTCTTTCACTCTATAGGATACTGTGACTCCAGTTAAGTGCTCACCTGAATTAATATGGGATGTTTTTAATTTTCAATCTTGGCAGCTACTGCTTCAGAAGTCAAAAGCAAAGAACTCGCCAAAGCAACACTACCGGAATTTTGGCACACTTTTGGCAAGCCTTGTGTACTTTGAAAAGCTGTGTGTGTATGACAGTCAGAGCTTTCTCTTTACCATGAAGCCCCTCCCAGTAAATCACTAGACTTTACATTTTATCTTAAACTTTAATATTTGAAAAGTATTCTTGCCAGCTATGGTGTGAAAAGTTCAGAGAATATGAAAAATAACATTATTCTTGCATCAAAAACATTGAAGTGAGCAATCAACAAATGAGCAACCACAAAGGATGGAGTCATAGGTTGTCAAATATAGAACACAGACCTTCTGAAATGTAACTCAAATTGTTTCAATGCAATTTCAGATAAAAAGAAAAAAAAATACCTGGCAATAACTGAGCACCTCTGCAAGAGTTTTCTGCTGATCTCCACTGTAGGAAGCTTCAGTGTAGGAAGCTTCAGATACAATACTCCCCTTTTTCATTAAAATAATAAAAAGAGAGAGATACACAGACTTAGGATACCACATTAAGCCAATAAATCCCAACTTCAAACCTCACATGTTATTTTAATCTACCCCAAAACATGCATCCCCCAAAGCAGCTTTCCAAAGTCAGCCAAACAAAAGAAAACTAACTTACACATTCATAATCTGGTTCATACTCATAAATGACACTGTCATTATCTTCATAATCTCCTTCCCTGATTCTCATCTGGGAAATAACATAAAAGAACTTTTAATGTTTTGAGTAATGAAAGAATTCAAAATATAAGCTACTACAAATTCAATGTCAATGCTTTCAGTTGTAGTTATATTCCCTTGCCTGGTTACAAAAGGGCCAAAGAAAGGGAAACTTAACAGAGTCTCTCATTTATATGCCTGTGCATATAAGAGTACTCACCTCACTTTTGTTTTAAGGGTATCTTATTTGGATTTAACATAAACCTCTTTAAAAAATAGATAATAATATGTATTTTTATTTGTAATTCTAAGGCCAGAACTTTCTCATCTAACTATATATGTGCTATATAGCCAGGCTTACATAATTATGAGACTCCATGTAGATTTGTACACTAATTTTAAAAAAATATATACGTATTTTTTTCCAATTTATTTCTGCATGCAAAAGCTGTAGAATTATCTAAAAGGTACAACTTTCTTATTGCTTGAAAAGCGCTTTTAGACAGCAATCAACAGTGCCACCACCTGGACAATTCTGACAGTTTCTTTTACTGGATGGGAGAAGCGCCTGTCCACCATACATTACAGATCTAATGAGTCCTGTTTTGTGTTAGGTTTTGTTGTTTTGTTTTTTAATTAAGTCACCCTTAATCACATCTTGTTTTAAAAAAGGAAGCTTGGGGGTGTGGGGGATATTGGTTTGGTTTGTTTTACAACAGGCAGATTTAAAGAGAGTAGAACTGCTTTTATAGCATTAAAGACACCCCAACTGCTAAACTTTTAAGAATTAAATACAGTGTTGTGAAGTAAGCTTTAGACTGCCTCAATTGTACAGAATTGTTCATGGAGGCAAATCCTTATTCACCATTGAGTTTCAACTCTTATCCTAAATTTCTCAGAGATTTTTACTGAAGAAATAATAGCATCTGCATGGGAAATTGGTGTAAGTTACTGTCCGCTGCATGCTAGCTGTTGTCACGCACATGTACAGTATTCAGCACAACAAGGTTTTAATCTTGCTAGAAGCTTCCATGCACTACATGGAAGTAGTACTACTACATACGCTTCATCACTGGCACATCATCAAGACGAGAGCATACAAAAGCGAAGGAAAAATTACATTCTGAATAGCATTGAAACAGGCCTCAAAACAAAGGGCTACTACTGCTTGGCAAAACCTACCACATTCTGTCCCACTGGAGTAGGGGCAAGACGTTTTCTTTTATTATGTGAAAATGCAAAATCCATTTTTTCGGGGTTGTGACCATTTCCTCTCTGTATACTTGCAGAATGGCTCATTTGTGATGCCACTTGTTCAGCTAGCACTGGTAAGCCTTCGTTTCCTGGAAAAGTGGAGAGAAAGCAAAGCATATCAGCAGGTTTCCCATTGCATCAAACATTTAACTGCAAGAAACATGCAATCACTTTTTTTTTTTAAACACTTTCCAACTGCTTGGTTATTTGAAGTTTGTTTATTAGCATATTATTAAACACTTATTAATACAATTTATTTAGATCTGAAATTATAATCTCAATTTAGTATTCTTTCTTCCAAACTCTCCAGCCTCCATTTTGTTTGTCCTGCTTTTCACTGTTGATCCTCTGTTTTCACTTCCGTATCTGACTACACAAAGTCATAGAATTCAAAACCCTAACAAAACCACTTAACTGAAACTCAGGCAATATACACACACACACAATGTAAAACACAGCTCCCATTTATTTAGTCCTCAGCTGTCCCTTCCCTACATTTACAGGGTCCCCCTCAGTTTTGCCACTGAAGCATTGTGCAATAAAAAAAAAGATTTGCTCCAGGTACCTCATCTGTTGAGACAGTGTAGGTCAGGGGCTACCAAATGCAAACAATCCAGAAGTGGCACACAAAACGCATCCACCTCTCCACATATAGGCCTTGCACACAGTCAAAAAGCCATTACCACAGCTTATCACTGTCTCATCCTGCTTCTTTAGAGGCCCACACAATTAGCTTTTGAAGAATATTAAAGGATTTTAACAGTTAAGCAATGTATACCTCGACTACCTGATCTGCCTGTCTTTTACAGGTTTCTACCTCAAACTTTCAGGAAAAGGCCATGGTAGCCCTTTTAAAAAGAAATAAAAGCATCATTAAGAAGGAAAGAAGAAAAACAAAACAAACAAACAAACAAAAAAGAACCCAAACCCAGAAACACCTATTTCTCCTTGAGTTCTATACATTTTAGCTATAGATGGGCGGGCCAAGCACTATACAGCTAAGATCCAAATATGAGAAGATATTAAAAGGCTTTAAGCAGCTAAATGAGATGTTGAAAGATTTCAAACAACTAATGAGAAAAACTTAGCTGGCATATCAAGTTTCCACCATACTATCTGCTGTGAAGGTGCTTTTTGGAGCTTAGGCCAAGCTGAACAGGTATGGTAAGGAAGTTTTGGGGACACCTTTAGTTACTTCCTCCCAAGTCAAAAGGGCTGCATGAGAAAAGGTACCAGGGTACTTCTTATTACTTTTGCAAAATAACGGAATTAATTTCATGGCTCAACTGGAAAGTAGAGCTAGTACATCAGAAGTTAAGGAAAACTAATCCAATAGGACAGCAGTAATTTAAGAGAAATACTGAAAAGCAAAGACAACCACTTTTATGCACTAAAAGAGGAAGGGTGAGAGGCAGGACAGAAAAGTAGTAGTAAGTTCAGCACCATAAGCTAGAAAAAAATTTTCTTTGCATTAATAGCCCAGAGAAACGTTATAGTAGAGCTGACAGATGCTACCTAGGCAAGATCTGTGGTAAATTTAGATTAGCGTAGTTAAAATAACTTTGAAATCACAATCACTAACAGAGTAATAAAAACACATATGCAATTACTTACTATTTGTTCTCTTAGGTGAAGATTAAAACCTACCCACTCTCCCACCCAGCTCCAGAGTTTCCTTCCTTTCCTAGATCACCTTCTGTCCCCACCACACTTAGTCTGCGTGGCCAGCACTCGTCTCCTAGCTCTAAGCACCCGCAGAAATGAGAGCTTGGGAGATGGCAGCAATCTGTGGGACCAATGCCAATATAGGCAAGAAGACACGTTGAAAGTAGAAGGGATGCAGGGTAGTAGGAATAACACTGGCACGATGCAGTCCCTCAAGCTTCAGACACTTTCTGCAGGCAAACAAGAAGGCCACTTCACCTGGAGAAACACTAGGTCCCTGGCTTAAGCATATTATGTTTAAAATTTAATTATGTTAAACTAAGCATCTTTTTTATTAGCTTCCCAAATTTTGAAAAAAAAAATTGCCAAAAGGGATACTAAGTTTGTGGGCATAAACTGACAAGTAAAAAGCATAACAGAAGCATTCTGCAGCTGGTTGTGAGAAATAAAGACCAAGGTCTGTATCTTAGAGAGTTGAGCTTGCTCTGCCAGCTAAGTATCCATAGGCAAGAAGATATGAGATGAAAAGAAAAGAAACTAGTTTGGACAGGCAGAACTAGATTTAAAGAAAAGGCACTACCCTACAAGAGGCTAGCCTGAGATGGTGGCTGAATACAACCAACCAGAGAGAAATTAATTTCGAAGAGTGAAGTTCAACAGTTACATTCAAGATAAACTTCAGCCATATTTTGGTCATATATCTCACTATTCTCAGGTTTAACTAGACAATACTTAATGCTAACAATCTACAACAGAAGCTGTAAGCCCAAATAGGACAAATCCAGCTTTTACCTTTTACAAAACAATCATACCCACCCATCCCAATTCCTGTGTTGATAATGAAATATTTACTCATGTCCTGAAACCAAGGTCAGCAACTGTCTAAGATTTTTTATTTACTTATTCTTTAAAAACAGACAAAGCCCAAAGTAAACCATACAAACCATTGTCCTCTCCCAAATATGTTTTCAGACATAAATGTAAAAAATTTTCTCTTCTCTGCTGAAGAGAAATAGTGATGCGATTCTCTATGAAGTCAACTGGCTGAATAAAAATAGAACTAGTAAAAGTCATCACTCTAGTTACAATCACTTTCCTTACTAACTTGGTATCACCGCTACTGACTTACTAAATGCTCATGACACCTATGATTAATTTTTGCCTGGGCTAGTGGAGAATTGGATAAGATTTCTGAGAGACTTTGATCTTGCCTTTTTCAACAAGTACAATGAATTAAAGACAATCACTAAAGGCTACTTATAGCTACTAATTTATCAACTTAAACAGCACTCTTACTATCATTGCACACCAGTATCCCCAGTGCTTCACTGAATTACAATGGACAGTTTACCCAAAACCCTCATTTTTAGGTTAGGTTCTTCCATGACGTTTATTTTCCAAATTGCTTGCTAAATCACTCCTAGGTATACTTATTTTATTAACTTTTTCCAAACATAACATTTCAGCAGGTTCACAATAAAAACCTCTAAAGTAGTAACTAAAAAGATCCCTCTTTTTAAATGCATTGCCAAGCAATTTCTATAAAGTAGCTTTCTAATAAAATATGTTTTAAAGATACAGGCAATACAGAAAGCATTTAAGGCAGCAGGAGTGACCATACATCATTAAAGTTGATCACAGTAAAAATTAAAAGTAATTACCATAGGCAAGTTGAGACACACGGTGAACACTGTTGACTTCAGAGTTTTGTTCCATTGACACACAGCTTTGTGTGGACAGTCCATTTTCTCCATGGTCAACCATCACTGCTTCATCATCCTCCTCAACACTCACAGATACATAATCTATTAGCATATGAAGAAAGAGAAAGAGGTAAGACTAGACGCCACTCTGAATATCTGATGACAACCGTAGTGCTTCTATCACGTCTAGCATTATATGAATTATACCACAGGCTAATTTAAAATCAGTTTCACTTTAGCATCTAAATGCAAAGTCACTTTAAAGACAGGCATTGAGGTTTTAACAAGCACGAGAAGGGAAGCAGCTATTTCTTAGTTGGTGCGATTTCTCAAGCTATTCAGTACCCAGATCTTTATATAGTGTCCAGCTTCAACAGGAAGAGGTATAGGCCAGTAACAAGCACTTCTGAGAACTCCACTATTTAAATTCAAGCATATGACAAGACATATTAATTTTGTTTTAAAATTTTACTTTCATAAATAAGAAATGCTTAATGTGCTTGAAACAAATCAGCCTACAAACCCTAAATGCATATTTGGTATTAAAACCAAACCAAGCATCGACTCCCAATGAGATGCTGTGCAGAAATACTGAATGGCAAATCTCCAGTACCTTTTTTTTTTTTTTCCCCCCCAATTAAACATACTACATCAAGAATAAGAAAAGTCTTGATTTCAGAATAACCCATCTAGTCATTTAGACTAAACCGGATGGTTTTGGTAGGGCAGGAAGGAAGTGGAATTTATTTTTGATGAAACAAATTAATGGAAGGACTGTAAACCACTGTAAACCATTCTGTAAACCACTAAAGTTTTCTTTTGCCATGAGCAAGCACACATGCATAATGACACACTAACAATATGAAAATAGGTCACATTTTCCACAGTATCTCTGTCCTGTTCAGCACATAGGATGGACTGAGCTCCAGGAATGAATCGGGGCTGTATGAGTGTACAGTGGTCTGATTCTTTACTCTTATACAAACAATTAACTCTGAACCCTACTCTCTTCCTCCTGCCTCAATTTCTTAAGAGACCAAACGTTTGGAAAGAAGCTGAATTCCACAGGTCATAAACTTTTCTCTCTGCCCAGTACTCCCTAAAACTAAAACCCTCTGCCCAGTACTCCCTATCACTAAAACTAAATCAAACTTTTCACAGAATCTAGTGCTTTTTCTTCATTTTCTAGTTCAGTTAAGACTCATCTTTGTATTTCTGCAAAAATTATCTCAGTACTGCCAGGTGCAACAGACAGCTGTGGGAGCTCTAAGTAAGACAAACTAGACTTTATAAAGATGCTTAAATGCTGCACTTAGAAAAATTGGGTACCACCCACCTCACGTTTCATCCTTGAATTAAGCATACTTCTGATAATTTTGTCCTTAAACTAGATAGGTTGTCAAAGATCAGAGACACCAGGATACTCTACCAAAGATAAAATGTTTCTCAACAGTCCCTGAACACTGAAATAATACTTAATTTAGCATGATGTAGTCAGAATTTGCATGACTGAAATTTGCAACAGATTACAATAGGATCATGTACTGAGCAAATACAAACTGATTACTATGGTGAGAAGCACAATATTGAAACAAGATCTCCTGTGGCTTTAGGTCTCATATTTGGATTACTGAGATGCTAATAAAATCAAAACTCAAGGTAAAACAAATCTCACAAACAAGTCTCTGATGTTTAATAAGATTTGAGCTCACACTGCACCTTTTGATGGAGGAATATTACTAGTGGCACTTTTCTTTTGCCATGAAATTTAGAACAGTCTTAATATTTGTTAAGATTACAGAGTTATAGACAAAGACACTCAGGAGATCAGGAAAGGAGAGGGGACAGATACCCAAAACATTACCCTGCACGTTTGTCTTATCGGGAGTAAATCAGAATTGCTATACTCCCAGCCTTCCTGCGTCTCAATCCTACCCCTTTACTTCATGCCGATACTTGCAGAAATGCAGTGATCTGGCCAAAGCGCAACCAAACCCAAAAAAAAAAAAGAAAAAATCTTTTAGCTGGAATAGCTCCCTGAGCTGTGAAGTCCTGCAAGGCATCTGAGCAAGAGACAAGTGAACCTTCACGAGTGGATAGAGGTCTGTGACAGCACTGACAAGCTAAATGAGCTTCAGCTGATGTGAGACTGTATAAACATTATGCCTGGAAGGGTGAGGTGAAGTACGTAGCTAACAGAAATATACTTGCTTGCATCTTAAGCAAACGACGGCCACATACCTCTAAGATGCATAGGTTGCACAATGTATTACACCTTCGAATGGAAGGATCGCTAGGTCAGGCATCTCACCTCAGGAGCATTACTAATCTCAGACGGGACTCAGGTTTAGCATCTGACTGACTGCAGCACTCGGGGACCTGCCAGGGCCAGGACACTGCTGTTCTGCAGCAAAGTCTCCCCAACGTTCTGCCACTGCTCTCGCCCAACGTGTGAAGAGCAAGGAAAGCCAAAGCTCTCCCCGCCTCATTCGACCGCCGCTGTCACCCTCTGGCCCAACACCAGGAGGTAACCAAGCTGTGGCAGAGCCACAAGACTCCTTCCGAGCAGTAACTTCACGGGGAGAGTCCTGCTGCCACC
>VZRU01002386.1:9372-24474 GCA_013398155.1 Pedionomus torquatus
TGCCTGTCTGTCGGGGTGTGTGTCTGTCGGGGTGTCTGCCGGGGTGTCAGGGTGTCTGCCTGTTTACAGGCAGGTGTTTCGGTCTCGACAGCGCGACGGGCAACTTCGGCTTCGCTTTGGGTTTATCCGGATGGAAATGTACAGGGTTCTGGCAGGGTCACGTTGCCGGGGTTCCCACCTGCGCTCGGGGGTGGCTGAGCAGTCCTGCAAAAGCGGTGGATATTTATCTTTCATAACAGCTCTTGAATTTTTCCTTTAAAGTTAGACCAGTGGAAAAACACGCTCTGTTTCAGCAGCAGTTTAGGCTTCCTTAGGCTGGGGTGATGTGGTGCTGGTTTATTTTTTAAATTTAATACAGGGATGTGTATACTAAAGCAGCAGTTTAGGCTTCCTGAGGCTGGGGTGATGTGGTGCTGGTTTATTTTTTAAATTTAATACAGGGATGTGTATACTAAAGCAGCAGTTTAGGCTTCCTGAGGCTGGGGTGATGTGGTGCTGGTTTATTTTTTTAATTTAATACAGGGATGGGAATACTAAAGAAGCAGTTTACCCTGTTTTGGGATCTCTAATTTTTTAATAGAAAAAGGAGAGATCGCTACCTCTGCGAGAGGTGCAGGCATTCTCAGCAAATGTTTGTCACCATGGTTTGCTGTGTGTGTCCTGTCCTGCTGAGACAAACTGGCCCAAGACTGATGGGGACCTGTTCAAGCTGGGAACTGATCATATAAACTAAAGTGTTTGGTATATACTTGGAATAAAAAGATGCAGCGCAGTTACACCTCTCTGTGTTGCCCCTTGCATTTGCCCCTGACCCCTGGTTTTCGTATTTATGAATTGCTCCCCTGGATCTTCAGAGCTGGGAGTGGGATTTGCACCCTGACTCCAGCCGGGGCTGCCTGCTAGGATGCAGCATCTCTGCTCTTTCTCCAGGTGCAGAAAGGGTGATTGTTTCTCTTCTAATTGGTTTAAAGTGGCTATTTAAGTAGGAATTTGGTACAACAGGGCTAGTTTGATGATCTGGAAGTGCTTGTGAAAACTGCTGTTAGGGTTTGGCATCTTTTTTTTTTTTTTTTTAAGATAAGTGATGAGCGTTTTCTGCTCTAGGAGGACCTGTGTTAGCAGAGGCCTGGACTAGATGATCTCCAGAGGTCCCTTCCAGCCCTGTACAATTCTGTGATTCTGTGAGGAGCAGAGGATGGGTTCCTGGGTGGGCTCTGGAAGAGCAGCTTGCTGTTATGGTGGTGGTGAAGGCAGGTTCCTGGAACCGGTGAAGAAACTCCATTGCAGGAGGACAGCCCTCTGCTGCCACAGGATGGCCTGTGTGGGGCCAGGGGAGCCTGGGATGGGAAGGGTTTGTGCAGGTCTGGCTGCTCTCAGAGGTGGGCTTTCTCCTGGTGTGTGTCCTGGTGATGCCAAAGCAAACTGAGCTGTCACAGAGCAAAGCCACCGGTTTTCCGCAGTTTGAATGTCCAGTGTCTGCTTATGGTGGGGCTGGGAAAGAGCTGGCGCAAGAGAGGTGAGGGAATGTATTGCTGGGTGGGGAGACAAGTAGGTAGGACTGCATTAGTCTTGATTTTAATTGGCTTAAATGGTATGGTGAGGCGGAGCAGGGAAGTCACTAATCTGGAAACAAGTAATTATATTTAAAAAAAAAAAAAAAAAAGCTTTGCTCGGTTAACTTTCAGCCAGAAGTGCTCTCTGACCTGGCTTGTGCAACTGCTTTGCCAAGACAAGGTGGGCCAACTCTCATCACTCTGGGTGCCCGGGCAGTGCTCCTCCGGAGAGCCGTCAGAGGCTTTGAGATTTGGGGACTGTGGCCAGAGGACATGTGCTTGGGCAGGTTGGTCTGAGGGGAGAGCTCTTGGAGGGGGTTCCTGTTTTTTAAAGGGTGTTCTACTGTTGGGAAGTTTGATAGGGGCTGGGGAAAGAGGGGAGAAGTCTTCGTGGAAATTGAGGCCCATCACGTTGGTATCTGGAGCTAGGGTGGCAGATCCAGAAGGTCTCTACAGGCCACCCTGTTCTCTTGTTAATTCAATAGCCTACAACGTGCACAGACACCTCCAGGTGACAACGCTGAGGCAAAGGGGCACCTTGCTGTCCTCACGCTGGTCTTACTGCACATCTGTGGCCCTCAAGCCTCATGATAGGCAATGGGTTGCTTCAGGTCTTCTCATCCTTAGTGTTGTGCACGCCCGGGCTTCACACTCATGTCTCCTCCTGGCCAAATGCCTCAGCTTTTCCTGCCTGTGGGCCAGAGAGCTTCGTTTCTCCCCAAAGGGTCCCCCTGGCTGGTGTGGTTGATGGCATCATGTTCAAGGCATGGTTGACTGCTCAGAAATCAAGGAGAGCTGCAATTCTAAGTATGGAAAATAGATCCTGTTCCGTAATTTTTGAAATTTTTATTTGTTATGTGAAAAGGGAAGTCTGTGTGGATGCTGGCAAAATTGCTTTCTGCCTTAATCTGTGTAATTTTAACAGTCCAGGAGCTCTCCTGGATGTTTTGTGGACAAAACAGAGATTCTTTGGGAAGTGGGATCCCACCTAGTGATCTAAGAAATAACAACAACCAAGCTGGAATTGGAGCAATTTTGCATTTTTTCTCATTGCCAAAATTAATAATATGTCTTTATATAATAAAATGTCTTTAAATAATGTCTTTGCTGACATTACATAGAAAGTTATAATTTGAAGAATGGTGGTGTGAATTCTAGAAGTGTAATAGATTTCAAGGCATAGGAAGAATTTTGATTCTTACCCTACTCCAGCCGTAACCTTTTATGTTTTGTTTTTTTGGACAAAGTCAGAGAGAGCTGCTCAGAGAGAGCCCTGGGGGGGTGAGGAAGGAGCCCAAGCAGGGTGGTTGCTGAGGGGAGTGTGTCTGAGCACATCCAGAGACCAAATGAGAAGAGTCGCTCTGGCTCTTGGGTGCTGTTGAGCACATCAGTGATGGAGGGGAGTTGGGAGATGGGTTTGTGGTGGCACACGAGGAAGCTGTGCTCTGCACCTCCCTGGTGGAAAAGAGCTTCTGGAAGGACTTCTGAGAGGTCAAGCATTGTCTGTGTTTGGTAGGTGATGGAATTCGTGAGTGCTGTGGTGGACTCTCTTGGTCACCGTGGTGACAATTTGGTGTCAGTGTGTTACCTACCCTGTGTCTTTGGGGTAATCAGAGTTACTTCAGACAGCACTATCAAAAGCAGAACACTGCATGCAGTTGTGGGCTCCCGGGTTCAAGAGAGATGGGGAGCTACTGGAGAGAGTCCAGCGCAGGGCAACAAAGTCGATTAAGGGAGTGGAGCATTTCCCTGATGAGGAAAGGGTGAGAGAGCTGGGACTCTTTACCCTGGAGAAGAGAAGGCTGAGGGGAGACCTTCTTCATGCTCACAGGGATCTGAGGGTGGGTTGAAGGAGGATGGAGCCGGACTCTTCTCAGTGGTTCCCAGTGACAGGGCGAGGGGCAACGGGCACAAGCTGGGACATGGGAAGTTTCACTGGAATATGAGGAGAAACTTCTTTGGGGTGAGGGTGTCAGAGCCCTGGCAGAGGCTGCCCAGGGAGGGTGTGGAGTCCCCTGCTCTGGAGACCTTCAAGCCCTTGCTGGATGCAGTCCTGAGTGATGTGCTCTGGGCAGCCCTGCTTTATCAGGGGAGTTGGACGGGATGATCTCTAGAGGTCCCTTCTAACTGACAGTTCCACTGCAGGCCCGGCAGGAGAACAGGAACAAGATGCTGATGCCTCAATGTTGAGATATTGGATCTGCTGGGGCGCAGTGTGGGCAATGTCAGAAGGCTGGTGGGTGGAATTCCCTCTCTGAGCAGAAGGGCATAATGGACCGGGAAAGTAAGAGGAGCCCAGCAAACCTGGTGATTTGTTTAGGGAGCCTTGAAGAGGAGGATCTGGGAAATGAGAAGGCAGTGGGGAGGTGGGGGGTTGTGAAGCCACGGGAGCAGCAGGTAGGCACGAAGCAGTGTACGAACGGGCAGGTGAAATGAAACGTGTTACACTGATAAGAAAACAAGGAAGATAGAAGAGAACAAGATAAGAGAGGGGACTTGAGGGGAGAGTTAATCCTTGTCCTCAGTAGATAGTAAAGTTATCTTTCAGTGTGTATTAGTTACCTGTTCTCATTCTAATCTTGGCAAAGTGAGTTGTATCTTTAACAGGTGGGAGGTGGTTGGAAAAAAAATCAGAAGGTGACTGCAGTGACTCTTGCCGGCGGTGGGATTAGAAAACCGGTGTGTGTCACCATACGCCACTGGTGCAAGCTGACACTGGCAGATTTGTCAGCGTGATGGGTGTCTGTCTACTGGGGCGCGTCTGCCTGTATTCTGGAAGGTAGAGATAGTTGTGTGGTGAGCGAAGCAGGGTATTTCAGTTCATTTGTGCTGCCCAGTTTATTCCTGGGCAGCCTCTCTGCAGGGGTATGGCTGACTGTCTGCTTTGGGTGTGAGTCCTAGCACACACCTGTGTGTGTAGGTATTATATGTATATGTATTTATATGTAAGCATATGTTTTTCCATTTCAGTTTTTCATTTTGGTTTGCTTGTGATCGACTGACGTTCTTAATGTGTCTGCTGTCCTGCTGAAGGGGCAGCCCAAAATTGCTAGAAAGCCCTATGAGACGCTGGGAGGCTCTTTCAGTTATTTTATGCTGATTTGATGGAACTGACAGAAGTGGAAATAACACTGTTGTCTGTCAAAGTGAGGGCTGTCCTGCCAGAAAATGAGTTTTGTGAGGAAAGGAGGGGGAGAAAGAAGAAACCAAATGGAAAAAATCTTCAAACAAATGAACAAAAATGGGTACTTTCCAAATTTGGTTTTGTTGAGGAGTCCCCAGAATTAAATTCACTGATAGTCCCAATGTGTTTGCAGTGAAAACGTTACTTACATGTTAATCTTGTGTAACCACGTTAAGCTCTGCATTTATCAAACAAACATAAACACCTTGTTAGCGTCCTGTGCCCGCGATGCAATTGCTGCCTTTGAAGTCAGATGTCTTCCTTTGGATTTAGGTTTTTTGTAAGCTTTTGTGTGAGTTGAAAGAAGAACTGAGATCTGCTTCCCCATGGGATAAATAGCTGCTGTCACCTGTAGAGCCTGGAAAGCAAAATTTTGCGAAAGGGCTGCCCGGGGTGTTAGTGTAGCACTCTGCCCTGTGGGGCAGATGTCCACCCAAGTGCCCCTGAAGCGTTTGTAACCAAGGTACAAAAAAATCTCAGAATGGATGTGATGCTTCTGATGTCTTTTCAGAGGCTGGACTGATGTGGACCAGCTTTCAGAAGGTGCTGGTTGTGTTCCCAGATCTCATGTATCTAATTTAAAATGGACTGCATTGTATTCACCAAAACCAGGAATGCCTCCTTAAGAGTGCATGGTTTTGTTGCCCTTCTGCTGTGTGCTGAGACACAGCATCCTGGCCGGGCAGGGGCGATTGCAGTGGCAGCAGTAGAGTTGCTGGAGAAAAGTTGGCTGTTTTTTGGCAGTTGAACCTTTTCATCGTGGCTCAGGAGTTGTCACCTTGGGATGTGGACTCTCCTGTGGATATTCTGGTGAGGATGGGTTATTATTATTATGGTACAGTCTGGCCTTCCTTGTTGGAGGGATGGACAGATGTTCTGGAGGCTCCTGTGTCACATGGTTGGGCACTAACATCTCTTCTACAGTGAGAAACCCTGTCTCTGTAAATACACAGGGCATGTTTAGTTTGGAGAAGAGGAGGCTGAAGGGAAAGCTCCTTGCCCTTTACAGCTCCCTGAAAGGAGGTTGTAGAGAGGTGAATGTTGGCCTTTTCTCCCAAGGGAATAATGACAGGACCAGAGGAAATGGTCTGAAGCTGCAGCAGAGGAGGTTCAGATTAGATATTAGGGAAGAATGACTTGACTAGAAGAGTGTTCAGGCCCTGGAACGACCTGCCCAGGGAGGTGGAGTCACCATCCCTGGAGGTATTTAAGAAAGGTGTACGTGTGGCACTTCAGGGTATGCTTTAGTTGGGCTGGGCAATTTGTTTTGTGGGTTTCGTTTTTTTTGTGATTGTTGGATTTTTGGTTTTGATTGGTGGCTTTGGTTTTGGGTGGTTTTGGTTTTTTTTTTTTTTTTTTTGGTGTCTGCATGGTTGGACTCAATGATACCAGGGGTCCCTTCCAACTATGAAAATTCCGTGACAATGTAGAAGTCCAGATGACTCTTTCCTCGGTGCTTAAGTCAAAGGACATTTTGCCTTTAAGGAAATACAAATTAAGAGATAACACCAGTTCAGGAGAGTTCAGGAGAGTCTTTAGGTCTATTGGGTCAGTAGTTTTTTTCATTTTTAAGCTGTTTCTTGTTTTGTTTGGGTTGGTTTCTGTTGTTTTTTTTTAATCAGTTTGGTGTGTTTCTTCTTGTTGGATGCTGGCAGAGGAGCCTTCCTCCAGCGACCCCCTGTGCAGTCCCTGTGCTGCTCACTTGGCCGGTGTCTTCAGTGCTGCGCGTCCTGCCCTGCGCTTCTGGGGCTGGCATTCTTGGCCAAGGGCTTTTCTTTTGTCTCCTGGATCCTCAGGTTTCTTCTTATGTTGCAGGAATGTGTGATGGCAGAAGAAATACGTGAACAGTAGTTAAGTGATAGTGCAACACCTGTCGAGCTGAAAAATTTCTTCCTTTTGAGAAGAGGTGTTGCTATAGCTGGATTAATTAACCTGCAGTAGTTAACTCATGGTAAATCCCTGGTGAGAGACATTTCAGCGGTGTTTCTTCAGCTCCACTCGTAGGTAACACGAACGCTGTGACTCTGCGAGGCTTTGACAGCAGAATTGCTGATGTGTGTGTTATCCCTCCCTGTGCATGTGCTGCTCTTTGGTGACGATGGCGCTTCTCTTTGGAGGATGTCTGATACAGAAGCTGTGAGGCTCACCTGTCTCAGTAAGTAAATTTGGATGCTTAGGGTGACTGTTAAAATACCAAAATGCTTAATTATCAAAAATCAACAAGAATGGAAGTGCTCTAAGGTGTCTGGGGGTAAAGTCATTGTCTTTAGTGACTTTAAAGTGTCTGTAAAGTGTCTTTAGACACTTTAAAGTGTCTGTAAAGCATGAAGCATCAGGGAGGGTGTGTTTCAACTCCTGCTGGGACAGGGTTGCAGGAAGGATTTGAACAACCTTGAAGCCCTCTTTGGTTTTTACTTGGGGTTCTTCTGGTTGTCTGAACAAGGCAAAGTAATTTTTGCTGTGAGTCTGCATGCTGTTTTCTGCCCTTACCCCATCTCCTTGTACCGTTGCTGAATTGTTGAGGTTCTTTCTGTCTCTGATCTCTTGATGAGGTTTTTCTGGGTGGCCTTGTGTAGACTGTATGTGAGATGCTTGGAGAGCAGTCCCTGCGGGGGACATGTGGCAGCCTTTCTGAGAGGTGTTCCTAGGTTACGAGCGGTGTATTCATGGTTGGTAGGAATATACCTGTAACATATATGGTTCCTCAATCTGTTCAACTTGCAGGTGTCATCCTGTGACAGGTCCCAGCTCAGGAGGGGACAGAGTTCCCCAAGGGGTGGCAGGAGGGGGGAACCCCACCTTTCCATGTACCATCGGAGAACATGGTGGCTCCATTGCTTGTCAGACCCTACCTGTACAGCACAGGATTGCCCTAAATCCCTACCCTCTGAACTTCCCCAAGCCCACTGCTTGCATTTGGAGCAGGTCCCCTCAGCAGCTCCTGACCAGGCTCTCCCACTGCCAAAGGATTCCTGTGGCTGTTGTCTCTCCTGGGCACGTTGCTGGAGTGGGAGGGGGGCTCAAGATCTTCATCTGGCTCCTGTTTTTCTAGGTTTGGTTTTGTTTGTTTGTTTGTTTGTGTGTTTGCTTGTGGGGGATCAAGCAAACTTCCACAGCTGTGTTGCTCTGGCAAAGCCACCAGTGTGAGAAATCAGTGCTCTGGTGTATTTATGAGTTAGAAGAGCACAATATTGGAGCTAATTAGTTTCCTGCCTGCCTTTAGTCCCAGTGTTTTTACCTCTCAGTAACTGGACCTGACTGGATTGGTCTTTTTTTCTGGGGCACTTCTTGAAGCTGAAGGAAAGGATAGTCTTGGGGAAATGTGTGGTGGGGCAGACCTGAACTAATTAATGTGATTTAGAACCCAAGGGCCTATATCTCAATATCTCAAGGGCCCAGAGGACGCTGGATGGGGCTTTTAAACTAAAGGATGTAAAAGAAGATAAACTCTGGCAGCCAAATCCATTTGGAAATAGCAGTAAGGAGGGAAGGGAGAATCAAGAACTTGCTCTGCCACAGTGTTTGTGCCTTGGCAGAGCTTTGTGTTGGCCGAGCATCTCCATTTGGGAGTTGGGCTGTGGTGCTGACTTTCACTGTAAACTTTTCACTCCACTTTATTTTAAATGACGTTAAGCTGTCTCTTCTGGGCATCTGCTGCAATCTTATTGAAGTTTCTTTTCTTCAAGGGGAGGCTTTAGGTCTAGATGATACCCATTATGTGTGTTTCTTGGTCTTTTTGCCCCATCCCTGGAAGCATTTAAGGCCAGGCTGGATGGGGCTTGGAGCAACCTGGTGTGGTGGGAGGTGTCCCTGCCCAGGGCAGGGGGGTCAGAACTGGATGATCTTTAAGGTCTCTTCCAGCTCTAACCATTCTGTGATACTTTGGCTGCCGTTGCTTCAAGCTAAGTTCTGCAGTTCATGGGGCTGCAGTGTGTTTGTCCCTCCCCATGGTCAGGTGGGAAGATGTGAGCATGATTTTTATCAGATGCCATAGGTTTATTTAAGTTCCTGTGCACAGAGTTTGTGAATTTTTGAGAAGAGACCAAACTATCAGTAAGCAAAGGTCCTGGAGGGGATGCCCACACAGACCCTGTGCGGGACATCCGAGAGATCCTTGACCTGACCCCGTGTCAGGACCGTCATGTGATGCTGCAGAGCACTTTCCAAAATGTGTGACCTTGACTCCTCAGGCTCTAGCCCTGGTGGAGGGATCTCTGCTCTTGCTGTATGTGAGGAAGTACAAGGTGGTGCTGCCAAGCATCTGCTCCCTCCCGGGTCTGCTTTACAGGAGCTGAGCTGCCCTTCATGAGAACGGTGCAGTAGCTGTGCTTAGCAGAGTATGACCCATTAACTTTTGTATGAGCATCAAGGGAGACTGAGAGTATGTATATTGCACAAATTGTGTATTTATTAGCTGCTAAATTGATTTCCTCTTCTGCAAATCGAAGCCTTTGTGTTTGCCCTTTCCTGGAGGCAGAAGGAGCCCTCTAGGAAGCAGACGGCTTGTGCTGATCGCTGATCCTGGAGCGAACAAAGAGTCCAAGCGCCAGAAATTAGTCTGTGTTTTGAATAATTTATCTGATCTCTCTGAGGTGCTTCAGGAGATGCCCTGTGGCGTAAGGAGGACAGCTGTTGGGAGCAGACAGAGCTGAGCCCAAAGGCAATCGCTCCTTTTATCAGCTTTTGTCTAGGTTGTTTTTCTTTCTTTTTTTTTTTTTTTCGCCTGTGGATCAAAATGGTTTTATGGTTTACTTTGGACCTAACTCTCTGGAAGTGGTTCTCTGAACTGTATTAGCCATCACTTTGCTTTTGGACCAGAGTGAAAAGTGCTTGTAATTTGGAGAGGTTTGTGGACGGAGATAAAACAGTTTCCTTTTAAAAAACAACGGCTATGTTGCTTTGACCTGGGAGGGGTTATGGACTGAGATAAAAGCAGTGTTTGGAAATCCCTTCTTGAGAGTAATGGGACTAGGTCCGAGTTTTCCTGTAAAGACCAGTTTCCCTCCTGAACGGTGTCAGTTCAGGACCTGGTTTCAAGCCAAACACTGGAAACCTCACCCTACGTTTGATGTCCTCTTCTTTCCTCTGGTCCTGCTCAGAAATGTGGATAGTGGAGGGTAGGAATGGGGAGGAGGATCAGAACTGCTTCGTGTCAGGCTGGCCAAGGCTGGTGGCCCCGAGCTGAGGACACGCAGCAGCATTTGTCCTTTCTTCAAAGTACTTCTTGCCTTGGGGATCAGCATGTGGAAACGGGGGCGCTTGGATGTCTGCTTGTAAAGCTGGTTTCCGTACTGATTTGGGGAAGAGTCTGTTTCCTTTCTGATCTGATGTTGCCCAAGAGTTGTTAACCAAAGAGTGTGCCCGTGGCGTGTAGGTGTGTATGGCCTTTGGGCAAGGGAGTTGTGAATGAGCTCAGGCTTCTGTTGGGAGAAGAATGGGTTGGATGTAAAGGTTTGGAGAGGTTGGCAGTTGAGTTCTTGCTGCACTGGGGACATGCGTTCAATATCTGAGCAAACTTGCCAATCTTCTGGTTGGCAAAATCTATTTTAAAATGTGTTTCTAATTAATTTATTTTTCTTTCGAGAAGAGTTGGAGTAACGATTTATCTGCCCAGCTGGTTGTGCCAAAGTTGTGGCCAAATATGTTTCTCACAGGTTTGCTGCTGTTTGTCAGTGCTGGACCCCCTTGGGGTTGAGAACAAGAATTTACTCTCTGGCCCGTTCCTGTGGCTTCATCCCTGCTGATGGGAGCTGCAGTGGAGCAAACAGGAGGAGCATCCTCTCAGCAAGCGTGGAATTGGCAAAGGGTGAGACAGGAGTGGTGGGAGGTGGTATCTGTGCCCACATGCGTCCCCATCCCCAGTGTTCAGGGCTCAGCTGGTTTCCTCATCAGGGATGTGATTTGGGATCTTCTGTGACTGGAACTGCACATTCAAAGTGCAATTTGTCAGCACGACTGCTTTTTTTCCTGTCCTACTAAAATAAGTTGGAAATGAAGGATGTGTGAATACGGGGTTGATTTCAGCAGAGGTGAAATGTTTGTGGGGCTGGTCATTTGCTTTTAATATAGATGGGTCTTAGTCACAACTGACTTGAACGGGAGCCCATGACTGAGCTGGCAGGAGCAAACCTGCTCCATCGCTGAGCTGCCAAAGGTCTGAGCTGCACCCTGCCTCCTACCAGGGCACTGCTCTCACAGCACCTGGGCCAGGGGCCAGGAGCTGCTTGTCCACGCTGCTATTTCCATTTAGTAAATAGAAGCTTTCTGGGAAGGTTTGTGTTGGGTTTCCCTCTCAAATCTGATTAACACTCTGACTTTGTTGGCAGTGAAGCTCTGACTGCCCAGCATTCATGTCCTCAGAGCAATCCTGTGCTGGCGTGTCCTGAATCCTTGAGACTCAACCCAAACACGATGAACGCTCTGTGGTGATGTTCTTCAACTGGTTGATTGTCCACACTGTGGTGCAACGCACCAAACTGCGTTTGTGGGCAGATAATACTGGGGTCAAAATCTTCCTGTCCCTTTAGGCATCATGTTCAAGAGGTTGAGCTGCCAGTGGTGGTTGCAGCTGAGCTGGTGAAGGTTGGGTCTTCTTTGTCCAAGCTGGTGGAAGCTGCTCTTGTCTGCCTGGCAGGAACAGTGACTCCTGTGCTTTGAGAACCAGCAGCTGCTCGGTCATTGTTACATCTGGAGAGGTTCATGGATGACTGAGCTGTGCATCCCTGGTCTCTGTAGGTTACAGTCCTATGAAAAGAGGCAGAGGGAACTGGGCATGTTCAGTTTGGAGAAGAGGAGGCTAAGGGAAGACCTCCTTGCCCTCTACAGCTCCCTGAAATTGAGGGTGTAGAGAGGTGGGTGTTGGCCTCTTCTCCCAAGGGAACCATGACAGGACCAGAGGAAATGGTCTGAAGCTGCAGCAGGGGAGGTTCAGATTAGATATTAGGAAGAATGACTTGACTATAAGAATGGTCAGGCCCTGGAATGGCCTGTCCAGGGCGGAGATGGGAGTCACCATCCCTGAAGGTATTTCAGAAAGATGTGGCACTTCAGGACATGCTCTAGTGGCCAAGATTGTAGGGTGGCTTTTCTTGTGTGTGTGTGGTTGGACATGGTAATCTCAGAGATCCTTTCCAACCATAATGATTCTGTGATTTTAGGACAGCTGTGGAGCTGTTGATGATTCCTCTCCAGTGTGTCTGCTGCTGCTGCACCTTCTGTGATGCCCAGTTCTTGGAGGTGTTTCAGGGAGGGCTGGTATCCAAGGGCACACCTTGGGCTAGACAAGGAACCAGCCTCTGCTGCCTTTCCTAAGAAATGAATGCTCTGTTCCTGCTGGTGAGAGGTTATTTGCGGTGACTTTGGAGTTCACTTTGAATCTTGAGTTTACTAATGGCCTGGCACAGGGCACAAAATGTGGGCAACAGGACCAGGGTGGTGGCTCCAGCTTGCCCCTTTCCCTGGGCAGTGGCAGGGGGTCCACTATGGGCAGGGATGACCGTTGCTGACACAGGCACTGAGCAGCTCTCACCTTCTCAGCAGAACGCCAAGAGTCCTGCTGCGGTGGAGAAATTGCAACACCTTAATCCAAGGCACAGCTCTCCATGGAGTGAGGTGAGAGTCAGATGGCCAGGGCCAGTGCTGCTCACCATCGCCTGTGCACGGGTGGCTCTGAGGGTGGAAGACTCTTATTTGTGGTGCTCTGACACCTTGCAAGAGCCGGGAGGCCCCTTTGGTGGTTTTGTGCGGGACAGTCAGATTTTGGCAGAACGGGTGGGTGAGTTCCTTTTTTTGGGAGCTGTGAGGGAGAAGGAGTTAATGGGGACGAGGGCAAGCGAAGGAGATAGTTGGATCCCTCTTGGGGCTGCTGGCTGATATTTTTGCAACAGTTTTCTGTTACCCAGCGTGAGACCACGGGGATTAGCTGGGCAGACTCCCAGGCTCCTTCCGTGCTCAAGACCCGCCTGCCCTCTGCACAGTGGTAGAGCTTTTTTTTTATTATTTTTTTTTTTTCCCCAAGGACTTTCAAAATCCAGCCAACATGGGGACTTTTGTCGAGAGACTCTACGGTGTTTATTTCTTTAGAGAAACTTTGTGTTTGCCCCTAGTTGTGGGACTTTGAAAAGATTGGGGAAAAAAAAAACAAACCCAAAACTTGTATAACCCCCAAGAAGTCACGTGTGACATAATAGCTTATAATAACATGGTTGAAAAGAGAGGTAATGAGAGGATCAGAAAGAAAACTAAGAGTGGATAAAAATGGCATTCACCGTATCTGAAAATCAAAATGTATTCTGAGTATCTGCTTGGACTTCCAAGCCTGTTTTAGGACCCGGGGTGCAGCCGAGCAGCGTGGCCGTGTCTGTGTGTGTCCTGCGTTTCCAGAGGTGGTGGATGTAGAGCTGGGCCAGGGACAGGGAATTTGCAAGCACCTTGAGAAAACTGACTTAGTTTTGCAGGGAAAAGGGAAGTTTCCTTGTAGAATGATGAAAGGTTTTTTTTGGTTTTTTTTTCCCCTTTTAAGTCTTCATGCTTTCTTACCCATCACGTGGTCACCTGATGTGTTTCTTACTTTCACTAATTGATTTGTATCAGTATTTTTCATAAGATTCCAGAGCCTTTAAATTGGCATTAGTAGACTTCTGTGGCTCATTTCGGTTACGGACCTTGCTTGGTTCTTGCCCCCTGAACAGATCGCCAGCCTGCTGCAGTGGCTTTCTGGTTATTTTTCATTTTTTAATGTGCTCTTGTAGAGAGAAGACCGAAAAAATAAATAAATAAATAAATTAAGTCCATTTCAGGAGATAGTACAAGTTGTAGCTGCTGGTGCGAGGGGACACCAGGTCCTATGGTGAAGTCCAGAGCTGGCAGTGGTGCTGCCCACAGGACCTGCAGGGGGAGGCAGCAGGGCTGCATTTTTTGTTTCTCTTGTGTACTTTTGTTTTTTGGTGTGTTTTTCTGGTTTTTGTTTGGTTTTGGTTTTTTTTTTGTCATCCCCATGGGATTGTGTTACACAGTTTTTGTGCACTTCTCACTCCTTACTCAGAGTCAAAAATGTTCTGTATTTTTTGTGTTGGAGGTTACATTAGATTGAAATAATTATGATTTAGAGAATAAATCTTCTGAAGAGCGATTGAATTCTCTTTAGTTTGAGGAAGAGGAGGCTGAGGGGAGACCTCATTGCTCTCCACAACAACTTGAAAGGACACTGTAGAGAGGTTGGTGCTGGTGGTCTCTTCTCACAGGTAATCAGCAATAGAACAAGAGGGAATGGCTTCAGGCTGCAAAAGACTAAGTTTAGGCTGAACATTAGGAAAGACTTTTTCCCAGAAAGTGATCAGACCCTGGAATAGGCTGCCCAGGGAGGGGGTTGAATGTGTTGAAGAGTTGTTTAGATGTGGTCTTGGGGGATCTGGTGTAGGGGAGAACTTTGTAGAGTGGGGTTGATGGTTGGACTTGATGATCCCAACGGTCTTTTCCACCTTGAATGATTCTATGATTCTATGAAATGCACCTGTAGCACATAGGGTGGATTTTGAGAGGTCACATGGTCTCCTGGGTCAAGCTCTCAGGCTGGATGATGAGTGTAGACCTTCCTCCCTGATGATGGTGTTTTTTATTCTGGTGGCTGGCGTGTGGTGATGTCCTTGTGCTTATTGCTGTGTACTTGGTGTGCACATGTGTGTGCTGCACCATTGATGTGGTCAACTGCAGAGCACCAAATGCTTCCAGAAATCAGTATCTGTGCACTTCTGAGCAGTGCTGGGTGCTCCATACAGGTCCCCCCTCTCTGCGTGCCTTTAGAGCTGTCCTGGCCATCTGGTAAGGTGAGGCTGTGGAGAAAGCAGAGATGATGTTTGTTCTGGTAGCCGGCATCCCATATGGCCCTAATGTGTTGTGCAGACTTAATGTAGCTCATTCTGGGGTGACAGATGGTTCTGATGTGATTGTCCTAGAAAAACTAGGATGGAATACCCATATTCATCAGTGTGGTCAGCAGTGGTGGAGGGCACCAGGGCAGGTCTCGGCTCTGCTGCTGCCTGGGCACCTGCTGCCCATCACAGAATGGTGTGTGTTGGAAGGGACCTTAAAGACCATCTCATTCCAACCCCACACCCTGGGCAAGGACCCCTCCCACAAGACCAGGTTGCTTGAAGCCCCATCCAGCCTGGCCTTGAACATCTCCAGGGATGGGACATCACTGGGTGGCCACTGTGCCTGAGAGAGTTGCCACTTGCAAGCTCTGCTCCAGGTGCTTGGTGCGTTGCAGGGTCACAGAATCACCTAGGTTGGAAGGGACCTTTTAAGATCATCTAGTCCAACCAATGGGGGGGGAAAGAAAAAAAAAAAAAAAACAAAACCAAAAAC
>VZRU01002386.1:29004-76902 GCA_013398155.1 Pedionomus torquatus
GTGGCCCTCCGCTGGACCCGTTCTAACAGTTCTATGTCCTTTCTCTGTTGAGGACTCCAGAGCTGGACACAGTAAAATCCTAATGCAAAATTTGAATGCTGACTCCTGGACTATGCTAAAGTGAAGGTTTCGTTGGATGGCAGTGAATGTAAGTAAGAGAGAAACTCACTGGAAATACCTGTACCCTTGAAAGTGAGTTTCTATAATTACAGTCCTTAGACCCCAAACCCCAGGTGTCTTCTTTCATTCAGGCTCCCCAAATAAACACAGCTATATGCTGAAGCTCTTCATGTTCCGTGGCAAAATTTGACTTTTTTTTTTTTTTTTCTCTTGAAAAATGTTTTGTCTTCAGGGTGAGGCTGGAAACCTGCTTTACTCCCAAATGAGTTGTGCTGATGGTGGAATACGTCCACGAGCAAGACTGGGAAGGAAGTGGGTGGGACTGGTGTAGGTTGGAGGGTGGTACAGAAGGTGGTGCCGAGTGGGCAGCGGTGGAGATGGGGAGCTTTGGATCCTGGCAGGACATCAGCGGCTGCAGCTCTCAACGCTCCTCTGCTGTCTCTGCGTCAAAGCACGCATTTTGTTAGCAAACAAGACTTAACAATTTGGAAAGTAAGAGCTGTTGGAAGAGCAGAGAGATCTGTGATGTTGGGGTTTTGTGTGTCTCGGGTGAGAGCTGGCACCGGCTTTGCTTTGAGATGCCCTGGAAGAGATCAGACCTGATATTTTACAGTTTTCTCGTAAGAAGATAACCTCAGACATTCAGCTCTTCCCAAATGGGCATAACCTGTCTGGCCTCCTGCCATCCCATCCTCCCTGTTTTTATGTCCCTGTTGCCACGTTTTAGTTTTACTAGGAAGAGGTAAAAATGTTACACGGCTTATTGCAAATCCACCGGTCGTCTTCCTTCTGTTTGCTGCCACAACCCCTTTTCCTGTGGTTGTATATCTTGTTCTTTTTTCTGCTCATGCTGGAGTAAGGAAATGGTGTAGACTTGGCTCCTGGCATATTGCTACTCCACAAAGAGCAGAGAGGCTTCAGCATCCAACCCGAGAGAGCAGCCACCCTTGCAGTGTGACGGTGTCGCACAACTGTGAGAACAAGGGCTTGGTACTGCAGATGTGAACCGGGTGCAGAGCATTTTGGCAGGGATCAACTGGTACCCCTGCTAGACAGGAAACTTGAAAAAAAAAATTATCCATTAAATCCCTACTGTTTTGAAAATCTTAGTGCTTAGAAAGCGAGCATTTTCTTGCTTGCAACATGCCCATCGTTAGCAGTGGTGTTGAGCTGTGGCATGCAGGGATGAGGATGAGGAAAACTCTAGGAAGAAGCTGGGATTGTTTTTCCAACAGGAGGTGACATGGAGGCTTGAAGAAGTTGTCCTGGGTGAGGTAACGGTAGCAATACAGACTGTCATTCTGGAGGAAGTTTGGACTGTGTGTTATCTGTGAGATGGCTGTTTCTTCTTGTATGAAGACTGGTTCTCTGTGGTTGTGGTAAAGGACTCTCGAAAAGGGTGATGAGAGCTTAATTACAGAGCCAAGTGCTTGGATTAATCCTAGTGATGGATAGTGGCATGTAAGGATTTATATACTTAACCTGGCATTGATTTACCACTGCAGTGAGAAACAGCTGTGTGCTCTGAGACTGAATTCTTCTCCTGTGGCCGTTGCGTAGGTGGGTCTCCAGCCACAAGCTTGGCAGGGCTTCCCCGTGTCGCCTTTGGTGATGGCAGGGCCCAGGTACACGTGTTTATGGAGTGGCAGGACATGAGGGATCACCGCCTCCCTTGCCTCCCTTCCATGCAGCAAACTGTTGCTAAGACAGCATCGTCCTTTTGAAAATGGATGTGAGAACAAGAATTCCATCATTTATGGCTTCAGTGATTTAAAGTAAGGATTGTGGTCCTTATGGTTAGAAGATAAACTTATTTATATATATTTATATATTATAAATAATATAATTATTTATAAACTTATTTTATGATTATTCTGACTTTCCCTTTCCTCTCTGAGAGCAGCATGATTTATTTCACATTTAGATCTCATGTTCAGATTCCCTCAAAACATAGGCAAATGCTTCCCTTACCACCTCACCTCAGCATCCCGCATTCAAAATAGAGTCTGGACTTAGTATAACCATTAACACGCAGCTGAACAAACCCACCAGTCAAAATTGGGAAGACCCCAAGTCAAGAAACTTCTTCGTTTCAGGCCTGGTTTTGAGGATTAACCTAATTTAATGAGAAGCATCTCTCGTTCCAACATCAGCTTTGTTTTCCTCCGAATCATTGCGTCCCCAGTGGCCTTTACTTTTACAGTTCTCAGAGCAGTAGGTGCTGTAGTGCTCAATGATTAGAATTAATTGATTAAGTTAGCAAAACCTGTAAAGCATGGTTAATTTTCGCAGGGTTTCAGCACTCTTTCGGACAATTTTGAACATGCACCCTTGATGGTGATAGGGGAATTAGTGAATTTCAGAAGCCACGTTAACCTCAGGCCTCTTAATTATAGCACAACGGGATGCTCTAAATTAAATCTGTGTGTAGTAAAATCACCGCCAAAACTCTTAGGTCTAAAGAGGCTCTTTTGCCTCCAGTTAGTTTTGAGTGAAGTTTTTGAGAGGAATAGAGGCTTGGAGCTGTCAAAAGTTTTTGGGGATGAAAGTCAAGAGAGGTAGACCACATAGGTGGAGTACTTGGTTTTTTGGAAGGGTGCTGTGTGGAGGAGACAGCCTGCTTGAGCTCTCCTCAGACTTTTACTTGGTTTTAATGTGTTTTTTCATTTATAGTATGTATAGTACTTGTGCTGAATGGAAGCTGTGGCATTTCTTAAGACGTGTATTTCCCCCCTACCATGTTCCTTCTTCAGAGGCTGAGTGAGGGCAGCCCCACCCTCTTTCTTCTCCAGATGCAGATTGTGCTTCTGTATTTGTTGGATTTGTAGAAAATCCAGCTCCTGATGGTGGATCGCTGTCACAAGAACAATTCCTAGAAACCTACGGAGGCAGAAATCAATAGATTGATGTTTAACAGGGACAAAAAAGTGTTCTGCCACATCGTGAAAACAGGAGGAAACCAGGTGTGTAAAGTCTGCAAGCAGGAGAGTAGGAGCAGGTTTGGAGGAGAGAGGATTTTTTTGGTAAAGGTTTGTAGTTAGTAGTATAATTTTCAGTGTTGGGCTGCTGAGAAGAGAAACACTTTTCTGAGTTGTGTAAATGTTGCTGTTAGAAAGGGAAAATCTTGGAAGAGGAATTGTGTTTTGGGTGTGTGGCTAAAACCAAGCTGGAAGAGTGGTGGGTGTTGTAAATCCCTGGAGCCAGTCCTAGAGCCCCCTTTGCCCTGCGGTGGTAGGACAGGTGAGCCAGGGGCTGTAGACCCTTTCCTGCAGGTACCTACCAAGCTCCACCACCATGTGCTCATGCACACAGCAGCCAGGGAGGACCTGGAGAGGAGGAAGAGGAGGACCAGGGGAGGAGCTGGGGGAGGTCTCAGGCATAGGTGTGTGACTGGTACGTCTCGGCATCCCCCAGGTCCTTGGCAGTTGTGAACTTAGAGTGGTTTTGCTCTGTGTAAGAAGGGAGATGCCATCAGGGATGTGGTCAGAAGAGGTCTCAGAGGTTGCTCAGGTGGCAGCACGATGTTGTGGCTGTGGGACAGGCTGTGGGCTTGTGGAGGGTCCTGCCAGGAAACCTTTGGTGCCTTGATAGTGGCAGAACTTTCTGCAGCCATACGCTTCCAGTGAGCCTTGCAGAAGAGACAGATGTGTGGTAGAGATTGCTCGGCACTGAAAACACCATTCGGGCAAGCTTTGGGTAGATTTTTATGATGAGGGTGGTGAGACACTGGCCCAGGTTGCCCAGAGAAGCTCTGGATGCCTGTTGTTGGAACTGTTCAAAGTCAGGTTGGATGGGGCTATGAGCCACCTGATCCAGTGGAAGATGTAATATTAGAAAAAAATTCTTTCTAATATTAGAAAAAATTTCTTTACACTGAGGGTGGTTGAGCACTGGAGCAGGTTGCCCAGGGAGGTGGTTGAGGCCCCTTCCTTGGAGATATTCAAGGAGAGGCTGGATGAAGCCCTGGGCAACCTGGTCTAGTTGAGGGTGTCCCTGTGACTGCGGGGAGGTCAGACTAGATGACCTTTGGAGGTCCCTTCTGGCCTGGAGGATTCTGTGATTCTATGTCCCTGTCTGTGGCAGCGCTGTTGGACTAGAAGATCTTTGAAGGTCCCTTCAGACCAAAACTGTTCTCTGATTCTGTGAATATTCCTCTTGGTTATGCAAACATCTGGTCTTTCAGAGCATTGTGGATGACTGATGTCAGACATGTGGAGGGGTGATAAGTTCTGCAGAAAATGATAAAATTTTTTTTACCACCTTTTTGGTTTTGTTCAACTCATATTTTTTTTTGTTTCTGAGTCATTCATAAGGTGAATTGAGCTCTTTGGCTTCTTTTAAGTAATTCTTAAAAGAATATCTGGATTAATTCTTAGTTCATTGAGCGATTCATGTTCATGATTAGTGTGCTGCGAGAACCTGAGCTTAGAAACTCTCACTGTAAGAAAGACATTGAGGGGCTGGAGCAGTCCAGAGAAGAGTAACAGAGCTGGTGAGGGGTCTGGAGCACAAGTCCTGTGAGGAGCAGCTGAAGAAGGTCGAGGGTTCAGCCTGGAGAAAAGGAGGCTGAGGAGAGACCTTCTCACTCTCTACATCTCCCTGGAAGGAGGGTGTAGCCAGGGGGGTCGGTCTCTCCTTCTAAGGAACTGGCAACGAGACAAGAGGAAACAGCCTCAAGTTACACCAGGGAATGTGGTAATTTCTTCCCTGAAAGGGTTTTCAAGTCTTGAAAGAGGCTGCCCAGGGCAGTGGTGGAGTTGCTGTCCCTAGAGGTATGTAAAAGCTGGGCAGATGTCGTTGTGGGACATGGGTTGGTGGTGGACTTGACAGTAGTAGGTTGATGGTTGGACTTGATGAACTTAAAGGTCTTTTCTGACCTAAATTATGCTGTGATTTTTTGATCGTTGTAATATTTCATGCCCTGAAATTGCTGGAAAGTGTTTTGACATCTAACTAGTTTTTTTCTCTGGTTTTTTTTGGTCTTTGGGTTATCTAAAACATCTCTTTGTGTAAGGTAGAGAAATGCTGCAGGGTAGGATGGCTGCCTTCGGGCTTTTCCTAGGACGACTGTGAGATGTCTGGGAATGCTCTAGGGCGTGGGCAAAGGAAGCCTGTTGGAGGAATCCAGGTATCGGGCCAGGTTTGGGTGGCTGGTGCCTTCTGGGATGAGCAGCAGTGAGTTAAGACATCACCCCGGCAGTGGGAAGCCCAGTGGGGTTCGGTCACAAGCTCCTGGGAAGGTGGGATGGAAGAGAGCCTTATTTGGGCTTGTTTTGCTGGAGAGGAGCACAGGTTTCCTGTGGCCGTATAGGAACAAGAGAGGGTTTTCTACAACCCAGAAGGCTGGGAAGGGACATCTTCCTTTGTAGTCCTTGACCCTGCTGTTGCTTGAGCAGGTTATCTCAGTGTCAGTGGAAGATGCACAGCCAGTGGCTGCAGTGGTGACCAGGACCTCTTATGCCCTTCTGTTTCTCTATTTTCTTTTCCCCATGCCTTCTCCGTTGGCAGCAGAGCAAAGCTTTCTCTCACCAGCTCACGCCTCTGATGGGCTGAGTTTTACACTCCGTTTGGTGTCCCATGTGGCAGAAGGGAGCACGCAGTAGTGTGCAAGATCCACAAGTATCTCCTCTATCCTTGCTCTAAGCCTGGTTGTCTCTGTTTGCTGTGTAGGATCAGGAACCCTGTCAGGAACCTCTCCTAATGCTGGGCTGTAAAATAAAAGACACCCCAAGGTGCCCTTCCACCCTGTGGCTGGTGGTTTGTCCACGCTGTGGCCACTGGGTCAGGCCCCTCGCAGTTGACCCTATCGCACAGGTCTGTTCAAGGCAGAGGTTGTGTGTGGAAGGTGCTGAGGGCCCTGTGTGGAGGTGCCTCGTAGCCCTGGCAGCTGCTCCTGGTGGTCCAACTCTCCCAGGAGGTGTGTGGGACACCTCGTGTTGGCACTGACTTGGAATGAGATGGGGGAAGACTCTGCTTCTCCATCCCTGGGGCTCTAACACCAGCTGTGATTTGCTCACGTTGTGGAATCCTTTTCTTACATTGGGATTAACTTTTCCTGTTTATTTCCAGGTGCTCTTAATGTTTTGTGGCTGACAAAAAGTTTACTCTCTGTTCATTGTCTCCCAGGTAAACGCAAAGCGCTGAAGTTAAATTTTGCAAATCCACCTTTCAAGTCCACAGCAAGATTTACTCTAAACACTTCTGGAGTTCCTTTCCAAAATCCACACATGTGAGTATAAAGCCAAAGGCACAACTACTGGGACAACTTTGACATTGTTTAGCTGACGTGCGGGGTTATTTTAGATGCAATTTGATTGCTTTGGTTATTTGTAGGTTGTTCAGATCTGTCAGTTTGAGTCACAGTAGAAGAATTTTTTGCTTTGGTTTTGTTCGTTGTTCCCCCTGCCCCGTACCCCTCCCCACCCCTCCTGTCCCCACACCCCGGAATTAAACAGAGGTTAAATTTGGGATCTTTTCTGTTTTACACTGGAGCTACTGCCTTCCAGAGTGGGTTCACTTAGGATAAATTGTAACTGCTGATTCAAGATGAGCTTAGAATGAAGTTCCAGACCTATTCACCGTCATTTTCCTGTCTCTTTATTCAATGCTTATTATTTTTTGTTAGAGAGAAGTTCTTGTTTCTGTGTTACTTGTGAAAGGCATAACTGTGCTAGATTTTTCTTTCTTTCTTTCTTTCTTTCTTTTTTTTTTTTTTTTTTTTTTCTCAGCACTAAAGTTAACAAAGGTTTGAGGATTGTCATTCTACAGCCACGGAAATGTCAGGGAGTGTTAGGCAGGGATTAGCCCTCACTGAGGTTTCTCAACAGCCAGCTACAGTGTCCTTACCTCGAGTGAATGCAGTCTGTCACAGAGCTCTTCCTGATGCTCCTGCGTAACAGGAGGACAATGTCACAGAAAATAATAGCTTTGTATCCTCAGATCCACCAATCTAGATGGATGGGTGATGCACCTACAGCCTGTTCGTGTGGCAGGATGCATGCAAAGATGTCCCAAACTTTTCCTCTCTGAGTTCCCCAGCAGGTCTCTAGAATTCTGTCGGTGGGGAGTCTGAGCCTGCAGTGTGCCCTGGCACGGGGTGTCCATGGTTATGGGCTGCTGCTGCTTGGCCCTGCATGTCACTGCCCTGCTCCTTCAGCTCAGCACCTTCTGCTTCCCCAGGATGCTCCCTCTGGGCTCTCTTCCTATTCCTGGTAGCTTCTTGCTGGCGATTTTCAAGCAAGCCTTTATGGAGTTAGAGATGTATTTCTGATGAGTTATCAATGGCAATTACAACATCTAGAAATTCTAGAGTACTCTGGAAGATTCTTCTTACCACCCCAAACAACCTTTCCAATGTGTCCTCCTGTCTCTTCCTCTGGCTTTACCAATCTCAGAGTATTCTCACAGGTTGTAGAGGTAGCATTTATATATTCACTTGTTGTATCTCTCCCTCAATGTCATCAAACCATTGTAACAGTGTGCTCGAGAATTCCATCTGGGACTTTTGTCTCTCTCTCTCAAACCTCCCCATGTCTGTTAAGTAAAGGACTTAGTCTCAGCTACTGAATTCCCACCATCTGTAGGGATTTCACTCTTCTGTGTTTATCTACATGGATTTTTGTCTTGGATTCACTAGAACTCACAGAGGCTGCTGTTTAGCACGGAAGAGCTTTGGTTGTTAGTCAGTGATATCTTATGTTTCATGTTTGTGCAAGTGACTGTCAGCGTGGTCCGTTAAGAAGGTGCTGTTCTTTCTGTGCAGGAGCTGCAGTTGGCAGGGGAGGTCTGGTCAACGGTTGAACTGGTTCTGAGGGCTTGGAAGTATTTTGGGTTGGGTAGCTGTTCAGGTATCAAAAGTGATGGTGATGTGTCTGCGCTAAAGCTTTCTTGGGAGGCTACAAGCTGTCATAGCCATTTCTGTGTGAAGGTGGATGTTGCCTGGATTGCTTTCTCTGTGTTGAGACTTTACTAAGCTTGGATACAGCTAATTCATCCTCACGTTCTTCCTGTTGTCCGTCCTGGATGCTGTTCCTCCAAAGCACTGTACACATCTGGTTTGCACGCTTCTCTCGTGTTTATCTTGTGGCCGGTGCATTGCGGCGATGTCTCTGCATCTCCCGCCTGCTTCCCAGAGAGCCTGGAATGTTTGTTCTTCTGTTGTCTAGAAATCTTTCTAGACTTGCGACCTGAATGGGATATTCCAGACTTCCTGAGCTGGATGTGTTTCCGATGCACAGTGTGTTTCTGTTCACTGAGTTGCTTCTCTTCTCCAGCCTGGTGGAGCGGAGTGGCCTCGGCGCCCTCCTGAGATGAGTCCTGGCTCGGCGCTGCTGGGGATTCCATGTGCAGACCCTGTTGGTCCAGATGGGTGGATCTGAAGATACAGAGAGGTCGATTTCTCACATGAAATTTGGCTTTCTGTGACTTGGATCCACCGATCCAGAGGTGTCCTATTGCTCCTGCCCCGGGAGGGCAGAGGGTCCTGTCGTCAACTGCCTGTTGCCTGTGCCGAGCAATGTCTGGGGCTCCAGAGGAGGCAGCCAGCAGTGTCCTGCAGCTGCTACAGGATGTAATTTGCCTATTAGCTGTATTTTGCTTGATTAACAGGTTTTGGTCAGGCAACTGATGAGGCTAGATTGGTGGATGTTCAGGTAAGAGTGTGGTTTCTTGTTATGTAGCCAAGGAGCAGTTGGGGCTCCCTGTACCCGTGTGTGTTAAGAAGGAGGAAACCTCTGTAAACTGCATCACCGGAGCAGAGACACCGCTGCGAGGAGGGGAGGCACATCGTGCCAGAGGTGGCTCTGGAAATTTCAGGCTATTTGGCATGGTCCCATTTCTCAGTGCTGAGGCTCTGCACCTTGGTAAAATGGTGTGATTCGTTTTTCTTCCAAGGTTGTTTTTCTCAGTCTGAGGGACCTCAGGAGTGCTGGAAAAGAAGTTGGGGAGTTGGAGGAAAATCATGTTGGGAATTGCTGTAAGTCGGGGGTGCAGTTTAGCTCCTGTGGGCAAGGGGGGATGCACTCGGGGGCTGGAGGGGGCTCGCTGTGGTTTCCACAGGGAGGTTTCCCAGAGGACCCATGCACAATTTGTGACTCCGGTCATGCTATTTCTTTGGTTTTAACAGTGTATTATCTGGAGGCCTGATTTCAAAGGCCATGAAACCCCAATTACAAAACATGCCATTAGTAAGACCTGACCAGCGCTTCCCAGTTGCCGTGTGTTCCATAGCAGAGGATGCCCCCTGTAGCCCAGCGGCCGTCGTGCCTGCTCTGTTCCTGCTTGGAGGCTGTTCTTAGAGCTTCGCTGCTCTTGTGGGTAGAGACTTTTTGTTAATATATTGGTTGTGCCCTGGAATACTGTTCACAGGGAGATAAAGCGTAGGTTAAACACTGTGGAATATAGAAAGTTAGAACATGGGGTCCCAGATCTATTTCCTGGCTCCTCCTTGTGTTTTCTTTCTCATCTGTGTTGTTTTGAGCCATGTCTCATGGTTTGGGTCTCGGGTTGGGGTGCATCCATCCAGGATGTGTGAGTGTGCTGTCGGGGCTGCATAGGGGCCACAGGAGGTGTGTGCCAGAACAGGACACGGAGCTGCACGTGGGAATGTGAGACCACATGTGGGAGCAGGAGGAGCCAGTGAATGGTTGAGCTTCCCTGTGCCATCTCCATGGTGGCCTTGGAGCTAAGAGCTGGTGAGGACTGCTGTGACAGCAGTCATGGCCCTGCTGCTCCTGCCCAGCCCACAGCACCCCCTGCCAAGGATACCTCCCTTTTCCCTCTGGCCAGTAAATCTGCTACCAGATGTGTTGGGATGTCTTGAAGGAGGTCCCCTTTGCGATGGATCACCAGCAAACCAAGCAAGGAGGAGACTAACAGAGCAGAAGCTACCACTGCTCAGACTGGAACCAGGGGCAAAACCCATTGCATCTCCATTGCTGCTGGGATTTTCCCCTAAATATTTTCTGATTTAGAACATATGTTAAAACCAAGGGGCTTCAAAGTGATCTTTAAATAGGAGAGTGACTTGAGGTGGCTTTGAATGAGATGAGAAACTAGAGGTGCTTTTCTAGTTGCCGGAATTTGGGCTGTGGCTCCCTGAAAGTTGCTGTCCTGATGATGCCAAGGGTTAAAACATCCCTTACAGCAATTAAAAGGTGCCATGGGTGGCTTTGCTGCTCCTGCAGAGCCCCGGGTGACGTGGTGAGCGGCAGGGAGTGAGGCAGGGGGCTGGAAGAAAGCCTGGGTCTGCGACTACATGTGACTGACAGAGCTGTGGACGATGTGCCTCTTGTTCGGTTCAGCTGTGGCCACTACCAGATCTGCTTTTTAAATGCAGAGAGAGGTTTTGTCTAGTTCTGGTGTATAACCCAATCTGCCTGCAGATACCCTACAGCACAGCGATACGTGGTATTTATGTGTGACCCGTGCAGGGGAAGGGCAGGATTGGCCTGAATTACAGAGTGTAGTTGGATGGTAAAATTCTGACTCAAAAGGATGCTGTGTAGAGGAGGTGCAGGTGTTTCATCCCCAGGGCAGGGGAGTGTGTAGGCTCCTTCCCAGGGTCGGGCTGTGGTGCTCTCAGGCTGACTTTCAGTAAAGGCTGAGGAGAACCACTGGTTGAGAGCACGGTTCTCATCCGTTCAGACTGTATTTCTGACGTAGAGGCGGTTACCAAACACTGGCTGCTTTTTTCCTGCGGCAGACGTTGTGGAGGCTGGAGGACACGAGCCGTGGTTAGGGTGAGGTCTTAAACTTCCAACACATTGTTTTCCAGTTGCTATTTCCAACTGACTGAAAAGCATCCCACCTTTTACCTCATCTATTCTGAGTCCAAGTAGGATTTAGGTCAAAACCAAAATGAGATTACTCAATTATCTGTGTGTAAGCTCTACACAGCTACTTGCAGCTGGTGGGCTTTGCTGAGAGGAGGTTCAAGGGACAGTGAGACAAGAATGGTTGGGAAAGAAGTGACTATAGCTGTGCATGGCAGGTTTGTCTGGCAGCATCTGTGGTGTGCTGGCCATCACTGGCATCCCTCAAGCCAAGTTTTTTTCCTTTGCTGTAGGTGAGTTTTTTGGTTTTCTGTAACATGTTCTACTCTTCTGGCGCAGCAATGCCTTGATCTTGACTTCAGAGTACAGAATTTCGATCCAGCTGATCTAAAGCTGGTGAGCGTGCGTAAAGAACTTTGATTGGCATCTTGTTCACAGCTGGTTGCTGTCTGAGTATCCTGTCAGAGGAGCCACCTCTCTAGAAGTTGACCGCTAGAGCATTGCGGTCTCATCTGGAAATGAATGAAATGACCCCTTTTAATGCTCACCAGCCCAAATTCTGAACTGCCTCGTGGCCTGTTGGACTCTGTAGCCTCCCTGTAACATACGGATGTCTTCATGAGTTCATGAGTTAAGCAGGTTCCCTGTGTGGACCTTCTTCTCCTTGTGACCCTTGGCAGAGTCACACACTTCCCAGAGAGATGCCCCAAAATGTTTGTTCGATAGACCTTTGAGGTTGGATTCCTCAGAAGTACATGGAGGTCCAGTTGCACGTCAGTCTGCTGCATCCTGTCTTTCTGTGTAGTTCAGGGATGGTCATTATTCCTGGAAAGTATTTTTCTGGCTATCCCAAAGTCTCTCTCAAGTGTCTGCTTCTCTTTTGATCTCCTCTTAGACTTTTCCAAACCCTTTTGGCACCTGGTTTCAGGCTCTCTAGCTGCACAGCCTACAGCTGGCTGAGTTAATCTGGAAATAACCTGGGAGAGTTACTACCGTTGTCTAAGAAATACTAAAAAGGAAGGTGGAATAGCCTGAGTTGGCATGTTCACAATTACTTGTGTGGATTTTCCTGTAAGTATTTCTCCGTCTGTTGCCCATTTCTGTCACAGCCATCGCCCATCTTTGTTGTTACTGATTTCTGATGCCTTCCTGCTGGGTGGTTCCTCCCCGCCGCGGGGTGGGTGCCTGGAAGCCACGGAGATGGGTTACGGTGGGAAAGGTACCGCTTGAGAATTGCAGTGTTTTTCCTGTGGCTGTTCTACAAGGCTTCCTGAAAGTCGTGGTACCTGAATGTAATCACTGGGAAACTTGCTTGTATTTTCAAGGAAGCACAAATAAAATGGAAATTTAAATGTTTGAGTGAGGCTGTGGAAAACAAGCTTTCATTTTTAATACAGGTATCACCATAGTTTAAGTGCTAGAACAGTGTTTCTTAAACATCTTTTTAAAAATATTTTTATTTTTTCAGGCACTTTCTTGACAAACTGATGAGTGTTGCCTTGTATTTAACCATCCTGTTTCTTGCAGAAGTTTACAGGTTTGTTTGGCCAGTGATCTCTGGGGCCTAGATGACAGAGAGGTGACATGGCTTGTAAAGCACCCTTGCTCAGTATCTCAGACTCCAGGAAGTTCACCTCTTCAGGGATGGTGCTCCCAAAGCTAGAGTGAGATTTTGACTGAACATGCTGCATTAAGCTCTTTTGGTTTTGTTTTTGTTTTTGTTGGGTGTGTGTTACATTCATTTAGTTGTTTTTTTTTTTCCCTCCCTTCTAAGTTTTACTGTTTCTCTAAGGTGCTGATGCTGCTTTGCAGAGGAGCTTTTTGGTGTTTGCTTCTTGAAAATATATTTCTCTAGTGAGTTCCATGTCCTATGGAGCATCGCTGCCCTAGGAGGGCTGTTCTCTTTCTGCAAGGATTTTGATATCTTAGCGCTATGCTTCTGGATTTAGACTGTCCGTGTCTGGAACCAAAATTTGGAGCTTGTGTATCTCCACTAAGCTAATAGACATTGACTTTCCCGTATGCTCAGCACCTGGCTTCCTGCCACACTGTTGGGACTTGGTCTTCTCAGAACTTCTGGAAACCTAATCACCTAATTGGGTGTCTAAATCAAATGCAGCACAATGTCATATACTAATCTGGCTCCCGTGGGTTCTGAGTGCTTCACACATGCTGAGGGATAAAGCTTTCCAAACCAAATAGGTTGCACAAAACTCCGTGTTCCCCATTTTGCAGATAGGGAGCTGGACCCTGCTGTGGTTTGGAAGAGGCAGAGGTTAGGCTTGAAGTGTGTGATGGCATCAGGAGTTCAACAGGGATCTCCTGAAAGCCCCTGCTCCACAGGTCAGCTCTGTTACCCGTCGCATTGACAGTGCTGGAGGCTGCTCTCCTGGTTTTTGGATGCACACAGCCACAGGCAGAGCTGCTTGTCTGGGAGCAGCAGTGTGACCGTGAGGCCGTGCCCCTCTCGGTGTGCTCTGTGGAGTGAAATGGGTCCCCTTTCTGCTGGTGAGGGGAGGCCCATCCCTTCCATGGTGGGACAGAGCGACCATCGGGTGAGAAGATAGTGATAGTGGCTGTTACCTCCCAAAGCAACAAGCTGTGGCACGTCCTGCCCAGTGGGATGGTGGCTGGGGTGGTGGGAACAGAGGAAGAGCCCGTGGTGGCAGTGGGGTTAGCTGGAGGCTGTTGAGCCACCCGGGGCTCCCCCAGCCACTGCATCCCCTCCTTGATTTCAGGTGGACCCTGGCTGTCGGCACCCAGTTTGTCTGAGACACGCCAAGGAGGGAATTCACAGCCTTCCCTAATTCCACGCCTGCCGTCTGGTGCTCCTGCTGCCTCCCCAGCCCTGGGTCACCGGCACGAAGGGGCAGAGGCGGAGCTGCCATCCCGTCCTGCCTGTGAAGGTGTTTGTGGTGACGCTGCCTGTGGTTTCCCAGCTCTGGGGGTAGTGAAGGTGGTGTCTGAGGAGAGCCCCTGAAGAGCAGCAGTTTTGAGTTGCCGTGTTTTTCTTGCAGACTTGAACGGTGTGTGGAGGGAGCATTCCAGTTCCAGGGAAATTGGAAAACCAACAGGCAGAGCAGTGAAACGGAAATGTTCTTTTTCAAACCGATCCCGACTTTGTTTGCCATCAAACCTGCTTCAGTGTGGCTGCGTGTCGGGCCTGACAGAGGCTGTACAGAAGAGCAAAGCTGGGCGATGTCTCCCTTGGATAGAAGTATCCCCTAGACTTGCCTTCTAGTGCCTGCTTTGAGTGAGTTATGCTTCATCTGGTCATGGGGTCCGTGGATGACCTCTGACTGGCCAGATCCTCCCCTGAGGCACGTTAGTTGGGAGTCATCAGCCTTGACTCCATTCACGCTGATGGCAAAAGCCAGATGTCTGCAGTCTGCTGAGGACCAAGCTCCTGCTCTGGAGGACACGCTCCAGAGCCTGGAGAAGGGCCAGGTGGTGGCTGCGTTTCTTCCTTAGCTTGCTTTGTAAACCTGGGTGGAGGTCAACACTTCAGTAATAATTCCTGTGGCTTAATGAGGAAGATGGTTTGAGAAATGCCTGTTGTCCTGACCCATTGGAGGGTTGGAAATCTCCCCCAGCATTTGTGGGTTTGGAAATGGAGTCTCCTGGCTGGGTTTGAGATGGGGGCCGGTGGCGCTGTTGTTTGAAAGTGCTTGAAGGTTTCAGATGTACAAAAGGTTTGATGTGGTTTAAGAGCTTCGGTTTCGTTTAATTCTGCTGCTTGTGTGGTGGTGGTTCCGGGGCGGCGCTGAGCCTGGGAGGAGCAGAGCTGTCTGTCGCGTTAGTGTTCAGGGACCCTGGGGATTTCTGAGCTCCAGCCCTCATTGCACGTCGGGATGGACACATCTCGTTTTGGCAGACTGCATAATTCAGAGGAAAACTGAACTGCTGCGGTGCTTATTGAAGAGAGGTGAAAGCAGGTCAAGTAGTTTCAGAGGCTGTCTCAGCTCTTCTGTTCCCTCCGTACTGTTGTAACACCGAACCATGTTTTTCTCTCCTTTATTCCTTTCCTTTATATCCAGGTGCTGCCTCCCCGGCGAGGGCAGCAGAGTGCATGCTTATATGCAAGTCGGTTGTGATTCTTGGTGTGTGGTGATTTTAAAAGCATTCAGGACACCAAAATAATTCTTGGGAGAGTTAGAGAGAAACTGGGAGACCACAGCTCTATTCCTCTTGGACTTTTCCGTAATGTTTGAATCTGCTGGTGTATTTTTCAGCGTATTTTAAGACCCACGTGTCTGTGCTCTACCATTTTATCTGGTAAACTCTGTAAGTTCTTTTGAAACTTATATTTTGCACTTTATGGAGAAAATCTAACATGTTGCTATCTCTGAGCCTTCAAGTGGTCTTACTGGCTACATGCAGCAGTAACTTTTTCTGATTGAGACATACCGGTGAGATCCAGAACGGGAGCTGGTGATTGCCAGATTTTCTCCTGTCCTCCCTGCATTGAGCTGCCTTTGGGACTTGAGATTTTTGATCAAAAATGCCCTGTGGCACCAGTGTGTCATCTTCATCCCTGGTATTCCTGGGACCTGTCGAGCTGCGCTCATCACTGCTATCCTGCCTGAGATCAGAGGGCAAATTGGGCATCCCCATATCTGAACTCACCAGTTTGTCAGGCGTGCTCTGAAAACCTGTCAAGACAGTACTGATTTCAGGTAAAATTTATTCAGGGAGCAGGAGATGTGGTTGCCCATCTTTATGGAACATCTAAAAGCCTGGATTGCCCTCTCAGCCTTTCTCCTTTAGCTTCTTTTCTTCTAGACCCAGGAGTCTGGCTCCCTGAGCTGGGGATCGGTCCAAGGCCGACAGAGCAATAGGTGTCCCATCCTGTGTGTTCCAGGATCCAGTCTCCTGGGACATGGATGAAGTCCCGAGGCTGAAGAGAGCCTGTATCTCCCGGTCTTCTCTGTTTTGGGCAAATCCAGTAGCCACTAGCTTAATATGCAAAACCTGCTGGTGTTTGGAGGGGAAAATGTGATGAAGCAGATTTATTATAATGGAACATCTTTGACTATGTATGTATATACGTGCACACACACAGGTTTTGTCTCTGTCCATTTTTTGGATAAATATATTGTTTAGTAGCTATTTACGAGTAACTAAGTTGGGCATCACTCGTTGATCTGAGCTTAGTGCCTGTGTGCAGGGGATGTGTGTGGTGTTCTACAGATGGTATATATGTTTCCTGACCCTACATGGCTATCGCTGTTGGACTCCAGTTGATCTGAGATGGTCAGTCACAGACATACTCTTTTTTTTTTTTTTTTTGGCTGGTTTTGTGGCATACAGAAGTGTCAGAAAGGATTTTACATATGGATCACCACTGTTCGTGTCTGTGATTTAAGTTGGACTTGAACCCTATGTTTCCAGACGTGGACCTCACAAACCATGTTCCTGCAGGAAACCTCAGTAAATAACTGCCGTTGCTGGCTGTAGGAGTAAACTTTGCTCATTGCTGTTGTGCGTACAAGGAGTCATGCCACGTTTCTTCAGAACAAGAGTACATCCTTTATCTCTTCAGACATTAATCACCTCTTCGTAGTAAAATATCTTGCCCTTTTCCCAGCTGCAGAGAAGTGAGATGACTCTTCTGCTTTATGGGCTCAAACTGAAGGAATCGGTCATCACTTTTGTCTTCTGTACAAATCAAGAAATGGAGAGTGAAGAGAGGAGAGTGCAGATTTGGAGACTGCTTCAACCCACAGGTCATCGTCAGCAACTTCTGGTTTTGTCCTTTGCATAAAGAAGTGACTTCCAGCGTGTGCCATGGAGGGCATTTGGACTGAATGAACCTGATGGGCCCAGGAAAACAGCTGCTGTACAAAGAGTTCATGGAGAGGACAGTGGTGCATTGGCTGGACGTGGTGGAGGTGGGGGCTGGCCTGCACGGCTGAATTGGTTTTGCTGCTCTGCTTGTGTGAGGAAGTGAAACAGGCATTCTGAAAAGGATTTAGATTAACGTGGTGGATTCAGGTGGATGTTCTTGCCTGCCATTGTGAAGGTCTTTCCATTTTGGGAAACCTCAAAAAAAAAGAGAGAGCAAATGGCTAAGCCAGTCTACAGTGGATTATGGCGACCCTAAACAGCCTTCTCTTTGAGCCTCTCAATTCCCTCCTTTGTAAAATATCCTTGGAGTAAATCTGGATGAGCAGCTGGTCCTTCATGCCCCGTGTAACTGATGCCCTTGTGGAGACAAGTGAGGATCAGTCGAAAGTGATTGTTTCAAGTCTCTCTTGCTGCAGCAGAGTGGAGGCAGTTGGTTGTCCTTTCTGAGGAATGTGGGGGCTTCTCTGGAGCCCAGCTGGGTTTGTTTGTCTCTCATGTTGTAGGTGGGCATTTCATACTAAATAGATAGGAAAGGTGGTTCTCTAGAACCATAGGCCTAACTTCTTACAGCAACCTTAAATTTCTGCGAGCATGGTTACAGAACTTACAGAAAATTATCTCTTGGCTCCTGAGTCAGTGAAGAAAACACCCCTGCACAGCCATCTTGGAGGAGGCCAGTGGTCAAATCCCAAGGTTGGACTAGGCTGTGGAGCACGGGGACCTTCAAGAAGCCATGGCGTTCACTGGCCTGTAGGAATCTGATGTCTTGGAGAAAGAGGCATTTCTAAGATATAAGTCACATTTGGTCTATTTGGTCTTATTATGAGCACTCTTTTGGTTACCACATTTATGATAACTGTGTCTCTCTCAAAAAGCAACCCCTGTCTTTCAGGTAGGGGATTTCGTTGTCTCCCATCTGTCCTCATCTGCCACAGAAGGAAAAATACTGTCAGGTACATCTTTGGCACGGAGTTTCAGGTTAAGCCCTGTGGTGCAGCCCAAAGGTTGTTTTTTTTTAAAAAATCCCAAATAGAAAATAAATCCTGAAGGAGAAGTTGGAGAGCTTTTCTTTTCACTTTCTCAGACTAGGGTTGAAATTTTATGACATGAAGAAATTTAAATTAGGAAAATTGCCTGTTAGAATGGTTGAAACAAATGTTTTGTGTCCTTGAAGTAATAGTGCTCCTTATCTACCTCTCTTAAGTGTTCCCAACAAGGGGCTGAGCTAAACCAGGGGTTTGCATCAGTGGTGGTTCGTAGGTAGCAGCAACGGGCATTTGTATGAGCACTTGAGAGCTCATTTTCTGTGTAGCCCCCCCCAGTGCTCAGCGGGACCCCTTCTCTCATGAGCCATTCAAACCCTTCTGAGATAACAGGCCCTTCTCCTGCGAAGGGAGGTGTCCAGAGCTGGACAGCTTGAGGGACTCAGAGATCCAGAACCTGAGTTCTGTTCTTGGAGAAGTCTCATAATACTACTGATGTTATTTAACCTTTTATTTATCTGTTACTTGTGTGTTTCTGAAGGTAATAAGGAAGGACGTAGTTGTTTGGGTTGTGCAAACTAACCCATGAGGAGAAGGGAGGAGATGAATGACAAACCCAACTGGGAGAGCCCACCAGTCCTAGATTGGTGGATTCAGGATGGAAGCTAGACTTTTTTAATTAGAAAAAAATAGAATCAAATGTAGTGATTTCTGCTTTAGAAACTGCAAGAAAAACAGCAGTGATGGTGAATGTGCATTGAGGAAACAGCATGTCACTAACACGCAGACAGTTGGTTAGAAAGTTGAGTGCAATTGTTCATGTTCCTAATCACAGTAATAATAAAATTGGAATTAACATTGCTGTAAGAAAACAAATTGCTTACAATTTTGTATGTTAAAATACAGTTCAAATCAGCAGATAAGGCATTTCTCCCAAGGTTGTCTGGGCAAAATTTGGAAGTAAAATACATAGTTTACTAATTTCTTAAGCTAAGCACTCCCTGGGTAGGTGATTCGCTGAGTATTGTGTTATATGTTACTGTGTCTTGTTTTCCTGTCATTTTCCCAACTTTTCCTGGCTGAAGTGGGACCCAGGCAATGCTGGGTAGTAACCACATTGTCCCAGTCAGTTTCAAAAGGAGAGAAGGGGACCTCATCCAGAAACTTTCCAGCAGGCTACAGTAAGGGTAACTGTCTGTTAGCCGTGGTCAGAGATCTTCCATACGCACAAAAATGGCATCTATTAACGTAATGGAATTTGTCTCTAGAAATAGCGTCATTCCATTGAGTGATTTCTGTGTAAAGATAATGATATTGCACCTCAGTGTCACTTTATTTAAAGTATGTGTTCAGGTTCTTCTGTTGATTCTCATGGATGTGTTCGTGTCTCTGTGCCCTGTTCTTTCTCAAGTCCTGACTGTGGTTTGGGAGATCTAATGTTTCAGAAAATAAGTCAGCATTCTCAGAAGGGTTGTTTAAATTAATTATCTCAGTTTTTTTTTTTTTCTTTTTTTTTCTTTTTTTTTCTTTTTTTTTTTCTGGTATTATTCTAAGTACTTGAGTCCAGTGTGAGTTTTGAATACCCGGCCGTGATGGGTTCAGCAGATGTGCTGCAGCCTGGCTCGTGTCCAAAATCAAAATGTGTTTGAGATTAATGTGCTGGGTTAAATTCGGCACAGGCTTCACCACGATGAATTGAGAGGTTTCCTCTGTGTCGAGGGCAGGTTTAATCAAAATCCCCTTATAACTCAGTAGTTTACCAGGGGAACTTTAATACAAACTATTGACATTTTAAAAGCCTCAGCCAAACCCCACTGAAGTCAGGGAGGCTCTTTGCAGCCGTGAGCGTATGCTGGGCCAGGTCTGGGCTGTGGAAGGAGCTGTGCAATCTTCTTGTTAATATCTTTATTTTAAAGATTTGGAGGAATGTAAGAAGACAGAGCAGTGCTGGGGGTCGCTTTTGCCACTTGGTCATGGTGAAAGGGAGCAAGTGTGATTTTGCTTCTGGTCTGAGTAACACAGAGATGCAAAACCAAAGTGTTTCCTTCCTTTGGCATGTTTTCTGTATCCCCTTCACGCCTGGGAACCTGTTAGCAAATATAGCTAAGCCTCGGGATGGCTTACGTGGGTCAGAGCAAAACCAAAGTAGTTCTGCTGCTCCTGAAGGGACGCCACTGCTCATCCACTGCTCCTCCGCTTACTGGAAGCAGAAATTTCTTCTCGCCAAAATCTGAAAGGTTTCTGAAGAGCACCAATGTTTTCACCCCTCTTAAGGAAAGAAAAAAAAAAAAAAAAGAACCCCTTCTTTTTGAGACTTTCTCTAGCGAAATTTAAACTAGGGTTGCTTTTTTATTAGCGTTAGCCTGCAGGGTCTGAAAACGGTCTTGTAAGTACCTCAGGCGTTGGGAGAGAAACTTTGGAACTTCTCTAGGGTATTCTAGAGTCTCGGTGGAGAGCTGTTGGCCGGTCACGAGCTGGGTTTTCACTCTGCAGTTACAGAGAGTGCGCAGAGTTATTAAACTGCTTCATGGAAGCTTTTTCTCTTAGGATTTACATTTTAGCATTCCTTTGGCTGATTTGCTGCAAACCAGCTCTGAAGTCCCATTGTGTTGAGCAGCTTTCACCAAACTTGTGGAGGAGTAGAATATATTCTCGTTAACTGTAGCGTGAAGGGGAGCTTTAATGAGAGACTTCCTAGAAGCATCCAGCGCTAGGCAGGCTCATGAAGCACAGCTGCTTTGCTTGGGTCTTTTTGGCTCCACAGATTTGTTTCATTCATGCCAACTGTAATGTCAAATATCTCAATTTTCAGGTTTCTTTTTGTCCTCCCGAACTCTTAACATACTACAGAGGAGATAGGTAGCTCCCTACAGCATCTTTCTGGCCTTGCTTTACATCTGATATCTCTCAGTTTGGCTTAAAAAAGAAATCCACCAACTTTTTTCTATTTCTCCCCACAGTCCTTCTTTTTCATGCCAAGGAAATGCTTGTTTTAGAAGGTTTTGGCACCCCTGCGGTTGGGTGCTCACAGCAGGGCTCGGGGAACTAAAGGTCCTGGTGCCCGTGGTCCTCCCAGGGGGTTTCCCAGCTGTGGGCCCCAGCTGTGGTGGCTCTGCCCCAGCCAGGCTTGCAGTGACCACCCTCTGTCCCCAGTGTGTGACCCTGTCCTTGGCCCGGCCGCGGTGCCTGGCGCCAGCCGGCTGCCTGCCTCCTGCCAAGCTGGACCCGCAATGGGTTTCATTTCTGACAAAGGGCAACTGTTTGGAGGAGTTGTTGTCCTGCTCGGTGCTCCTAATCTCCGGGATAACTGCTGTGACAAGCGCAGTAACCATCTGCAGGAAGAGCCATACACAGGGGCCTGTCAAGTACAGAGATTCTTTTTTTTTTTTTTTTTTTTTTTTTGGCTTTTAAAACTTTTCAAAAGTGAAATGAGGACTTGGAAGCTCAAATAGTCCTGGACAAGTCTACAGGAATACAAGGGCACGTTTGGAAGTCCTGCTTCTGTTTGAGGAGTGTCTTGCCCTCATTAGCTATTGATTTTATATTTTTTTAAATCTTAAGCCCCACAAGTCCATTTTAGACATTGTGATGATTTGGAGAGTATATGGCCATGTTTTGCCCAGCAATCCCAACCTTAGAGAGATCTGGATTGCGCAAACCAAGCTGGCAAGAGGCGTTGTCTGTCTGACCGCATCTGTGCAAACTCTAGCAAGCACTGGGCTCAGGGACGGAAACCTGGTGGGCTGCAGAAGAAGGGATGGGGCATTAATTACTTTTCACCTTCATTAGACACTGTTCTGTGTGGTTACCCTTCTGTTGTCTGAAGCTGCTGTAGGGCAGGGTTTAAGCAGTTTTGGGTTTATTTTGTATTTTGGGAGCATGTCCACCTTGTGGATTTGTGTTCTTGTGTATCTGCAGCAGTGGAAGCCTAGTGATAGACGTACTGCACTGATTAGTTACGTGTTCTTACTGCCTCTCTTAGTTCTCCATCAGCAAATTCACACCTGCTGTCAGTGCGGATAGTCTGTGTTCTACATTTGCATTTTTTCAGCTGCTTTCTTGGCACGGGGATCTCTCAGTGTTTTGGTTTACACTGAAAAATTCCTGAAAGAAAATGTAGTTTTGTGATGCTTAAAGTTATCCTTGCATCCCACTCTTAAGAAAGACCATGCTGCTTAAAGTAAAACTGCATTGTTTCCGTGTGACAAAGGAGCTAAATGAGCAAAATCTATATGAAAGTGTCTGTCACTGTCACATTGAGCGTTGGCTGGTTGACCGTTTCCCTGGGTGTTTGCAAAAAGGGATAAGCAGGAACCGGGATTGCAGCGGGAGGCAGCCGCCACCATAAATACACAGTGGAAATGCAGCCAAGCTCCAACAGGTGAGGTTTTGGGGATGGTGGACGGTGATGGTACGTCTTGATCCCAAGCCCTGGGTGCTCGGTGCAGAGCCGTGGAGGGGGAATTTCCTGGCTTCCATCTTCTTCCCGTCTGCTCCAGGCGCTTGTCCCGCAGCTGCGGGAACAATGGCACAGATCTGCTTTCATGCTACAGCTGGGGAGAGACAGGCTTCTTGTGTAGCAAGGAAATAATGAATTCAAATTTTCTCTTCTGATATAGGGTAAGAAAAGCAAGGTTTCCTGGGCAGAAAAACAGAAGAGACGGGTTTAATCGCTTTCTTTGAATGAACCATGTCAACATTTAAATTTTTTCACTCTTAAGAGAACTTCAATGTAAATTTTTAATTTTTTTTTTAAACAAAGGGTTTGCTCAGACAGTCAAATCTCACATTTCACCCTCCTGGTAACAGCTCTCTGCCTGTTTCTTCCTGCCTTCTTGAAGAAGATGTAGCTCTTGATGGTTGTGCTTCTTCCTGCCAGCAGCGGGCAGGAGGAAGGCAGGAGATGCCCGTTTGCAGGTTCCTCCTCAGCATGATGCTTGTCACCCACCTTCTTCCAACAGAAGAACTGTTGTTATGGGGCTGACAAAATGGGGTGGTTGAGCAATTCGGTAGTGATTTGTGCAGCTTCCAACATAAGTGCTGGTGAAGACAGCTGCCGAGGCTGTAGGTCATGATTTTTTTCTTTTTTTTCTTCTCTCCTTTTTTTTTTTTTTAATCACTTTACTGCCTTATTTTCATTCCTTGCTTTTTAGTAAGCAAATCCCATGGAGACCCTCACTCAGTGCAGTGTTTTACTAGGAGATATGTAAATAGTGCTAACAAAAGGGGTGCCACCACTGCCCCTGTGGGCTGCGGTGTCCATCACATTGCGCCACGTTGGACCGCTCGCCGTAGGTTTCCCAGATTCTTCTTAAGGGCAGTGGAGGGGCGCTGCAGGGAGCAACAGATTGAAAACCTCGGGGTAGGAAGGTTGGAGAGCAGGGAAGTCCAGGGCAGGCAGGGCACAGCCGTGGGGAGAGGAGGTGTTCAGCCCAGGCTCTTCATCCAACGGGTCAAGGGTTCAGCACATGCAGCTGCTCAAAGCCTGGAAGGTGCTAAACCAAAGCATTGCAGAGAAGCTGGAGGGCAGCAGATGGAGACATCTGAACTGTAGCTGCTCCAGTCAATTGACCTTTGGACCTGACCTCAATGCCCTCACAAAACCTGGCTTCCAAATAAAACCTGGTGGAGGTCATGGTTGGGTCTACCATCCCACCCAACGGGGTGGTGTCTGCAGCTGCTGGTTGGCAAACGCTTGGGTTTATCCGTGTGGAACTGGCCGTAACCCGTGTGTTCCTGTGGCTGAGAAACTCGATGAGCGTTAAGGTTTTGGTTGGATACCTCATGTGTATTCTGCTCCTAGTTCAGGTGCCCAAGAGAAATGATCAGAGTCCAAGGGATGAGTTTGGCAGAATCTCCCTCATATACAAGGTGGTCACAAGTACCCGTGGGCTTTAATATCTGCATGAGACAGATGTACCCTGCTGGGGAAACTGTCCTTAATGCCATTAATGCTGCTTGAAAGTGGGAAATTCAGACTTTCAACTGGACAACCAAAGAAGTGCAGCTCAGCTAATTAATTAAAAACTGAAATTTTGCATAGCATCTTAAGAAGAAAAGTGTTGAAAGTACTTGTGCATTTCCTGCTGGTTCAGTGAGCACATTGCCGCGTTTCAATGAGTAATTGTGGGCACCTTAAAACAGCCGTTGAACTGTTCTTGGTCTGCTTGCTCCTTACCTGGAAAAATCCTAGTGGCTTCAGGAGGAGCAGTGTTTGCCTGAGGACATTAATTTAAGTGTTTGGTAAAGAGACACTTGAACGGTCCATTTGTGTTTTCATATGTCGCAACCAGCTTGTCTTGTTTTTCATAAATACGAGTTACCGGCCCTTTATTTGTTTCTGAATAAATTAAATGATTACCTAAAATGTTGTTTGGTTTTTGAATTAATTGCAGTTTTCCATTAAGAGCAAACTCTTTCTAAGGTCCCTTTGATTCCCCCAGAAGATCTTGCCCGTGTTGCCCAGAAACCCAGCTCCAGGGTGGCAGTTGCTGGGCCCGTGGGGGTGTAGAGCAGCAGAAGCTTTTGCGAGACGGGGTTGGGGCGAGCTACTTTGGCCTCTCGGTTCTGCATGTTACCAGATTCTGCTTGAAGCCTGATGTATTTTATGCAAAGTAGAAAGAACTATGTAAATAAGTGATTAGAATGACTCTACTATATGAGACACGTGGAATTTTACGCCGCAGCTGGAGAAACTTACCCTTAATTGAAGCTGTGGGCAACTGTATGTCGTTTCTTGATTTAACATTGTCCCTCACCCCTGCACCCCCCCACCCCCACTGAAATCCTTCGTGGAGTTAGATTGTTGCTGTAGCCTTTGTGAACCCCTCTCTTCTAATGTTTAATCAAGTGCTGAAAAGAGAAATTTATAGACTATTTAAAATGTGGAAAAATTGCTTCCCAATATTTTTGACAGAGAGAGACTGAGAACACACAGCATTGAATCATCAGGAAAATTGAAGATTTCCCCTGAACAACATTGGGATTTTACAGCAGAGGACTTGAAAGACCTTGGAGAAATTGGACGAGGCGCTTATGGTTCTGTCAACAAAATGGTCCACAAACCAAGTGGGCAAATTATGGCAGTTAAAGTAGGTGATGCCCATACTTACATTTGTACTTCAGTCCATTAGGGATGAAATGTGATGGAGAATTAATGTTCTTCCATCTAGGACCCATCTACTGCTCTTTTCTGTTTATTTCCAGTGTAAAGGCTGCTGTTTGCTGAAAATGCGTTGTATAATGGGCATATTGTCAAGTGATTTGTGAAGCTCTCATAACTGCATGTGCCCTTTGAACATGCCTATCAGGAACCTAGTGTTTTGAGGGGGTCACACGTCTCTGGAGACTGATAACGGGGCACGGGCCTCTCACCTCTGGGTCACTGGTTCAGATACAGCCTAGGTTGGTGGTAGGCACGAGCTGACATCTAATAGCTTCTTGGTGTCTTCTGTGAAATAAGGTAGTGACTTAAAATGTACTCTTTCTGTAAGTGTGTGCCATGGTGTAGCCTCACCAGGAGAAGCGGGAGTGGACATCTAGGGAATGATCTTGCTCATTGTATGATGGAGTGTCTTTGCTTTGCACTTACCATGCTGGACCTGCTCTGGAGATGGAGGGGGTACCAGTTTTCTGGACTGTCCATTTTCTATCTTACGCTACCCAAAAAAAACACCTTAAAACCAGAAACAATATGCAACCTGCTTTCCCAGCTGGGCAATACAGAGCAGTCTTTGTCTTGCTGCAGCGGTGCTGCTCACTGGGTGGCTGTGAGGAGCTGCTTGTCCATGGAGCTGGGTGAGGTGGGCAGCAACCACTCTGTCTTTCTCTTTCCCTTGGCCTTCCCTCTGCTTGCTCTGGCTGGTAGCTGATGGCATCCGTCTCTTAACTCCATTGATGATATCAACTGTAAGTGCTCCCATGGCTCCCGTGAAAGAGTAGAAGAGAACCATGTAGGAGTCTGTGTTGCTGTCATTTCCAGCTCTCTCTGTCTTCTTTGGGGCATTCCTTGACCTGATCTGGAAGCATTCGCTCTTGCTGGTCTCACGTGCCAGGCAGACATCTCAGCCCCACCTCTAGCTGCTGTGAATACAATTCATACCTATCTCTAGTGTGTCAGGTTACTGGAATAACCACCATCCTTGGATTTTTCTCCAGTAAATACTGACTTCACAGCAGCGGGATCACTGGCTAGGTCTCTGTTCTGGATCACCATGCAGTGATGTTTTAACCTGTTCTTGAATCCCTAAAGGTCTCCAGTAGAAGCTGCCTGTAGCTAGAGGCTTCATTCTCTTAGTTGTCTTTGGTGGAACTCAGAAATGGAGTTTGCAGATGACAGGTTGAAATGGTTGATGTAGTGAAATGATGCCTGGGCACCCCCAGCTTCTCAAACCCAGGGTGTTTGACCCAGGTAACTGTAGCTTTGCTACAATAATCGTGGCAGCCATGGGTAAGAGAAGGGCATGCCTTTAGCTGGGTGGTTTTGTTCTTTGAAGCTCAGCAGTGGGTACGGCTGTGCCAAGAAGAGCACGTTGTTGGATGAGCTGAGGTCATGGAGGAGGTGTGTTGGCTGGCACAGAAATTCCCTTGTCCCAGACTGCGTTTCCACGGGGAGTGTTCAGCATCATAGGATAATCTCGTCAGTGTCGAGGGTCTGTGATGCAGGTCCAGCTCCTGTCTGGGAGATGGAAGGCACTGATGCTGTGCTCTTGAAGCACACAGCTGGAGGTGAAGTTGCATAGAGTGTTGAGTGGGATCTCCCAAGGGAAGAGAGGTGATCTGAGCCCCAGGGGGATGCTGGGCTCAGGGACTTACTTTTAAACAAATAAAACCTGATAGGTTTACAGGAGCTAAACTTTGCAATGTTGAAGTTGCAGGACGGGATGGTGCCAGTCCCCTGGGGGTGGCATGGCTACGCCTGCAGGAAAAGGGAAGTTGGAGGGTCTGGGCAACCACATGATTTCTAAAATGTTAGTGGCAAGGGGCTGTTTGCCTTAGGTGGGGATAAACCTTACAAAATTAAACAAATGAAGACCTGGGAGTAGAACAGTGAGGTCTCCGAGGCAGCAGCAGCTATGGATGATGCAGTTATTCAAGATGTTTCAGGACAGGGCTGAGCTCGGACCCAAACTGCTCAGCCTTTTCTTTCTCCAATTACTGTTGCTTTTGGGGCAATTGAGATTAATGCACAGTTCCCTGCTCCTGCTTTATCTAAATCTGCCCTAAGGGCCATCCGTGTTTGGGCTGTCCACCTCCTTCTTTCTGTCTCCTTCAAGCCTGTGGTGTCCTTCAAGCTTCTGGAGCCCCAACTCCCCACCTGCATTCAGGGAAACCAGCTGCATTCTGCAGTCTGTCTTTGCTTTACAGGCAGGAACTTACTTTGTTTTCTTCTCCTTCAGCATAATGCCCTTCTGTAAGAGAAGATTAAGAAGGTTTAGAAGAGGGATGGTGGTTTGAGAAGAACTGTGCCAGTTGAGTGATTTGAGTTCTTGGCTCTGATGTTAATGGCACCTGCTCGCAGCTGTGTGGTGTGACACCGTGCTGTGTGCGGGCATCGGGGACACTGCCCTGCAGCCAGCTGGACTGCGAAGCCAGCGTCTCTGGGTACTTGGTGGAGTATTTGCTGCCCCTCTCCTGTACCGCCCCAAGAGCAACGACAGCGCAGCAGGTTCATCATCATCTTTGGAAGGACATTCAGCAGCAGGAAATGGCTTTATGGACGACACAAGCCAAAAGTTGTTGGCTCTTCTGTGTTGATGAGTGAAACACGGGGGCGACTACAGAAGCTGCTAATTAGATGCAGAGAAAATTGGTACAGGGGCCTCCCACAGCTGTTCCTCCATCCGTCACCACTTGCCACTGCTGCAGGTTTCCACACAGCCAGGTGTCTTCCTACCTGGCTTCTGGAAGGACCAGGTCCTGTTTGCAGTTACTGGTACCGGGCTGCACCCCGTGCGGCTCCTCAGCCGCTTCTGCCCTGGGCAGAGTCGAACCCTCTGTGTTGTACAGGAGCGCTGCAGGGAGATTGGGAAGAGCTGGGGAAACGTTGCTCTTTTCCCAGTGCCAGAGCCTCCTCTGGCTGATCCCAGCTCCTGCCGAGCTGTGGGAGCTCTGGGCGCCTGTCCTGCTCACCTCAGCCCGCACAGATGCGGCTGCTGGAGCGTACCCTCAAATCCTGTCTCCAGCTCCTTCCTCCAAGCTTTTCCAAGCCTCTCATGCCTTTGCACGAGGGTCCCTGAAGCGGGGTTCAGCGTAGCCCCCTGCTTCTCCCCGCGGGCTGCCTGTGGCCACAGCGCTGCAGAACACGCCGGGAGCTCCTTGGGCACGGCCCTTTTGCTGTGCCTTCTGCCTACGTTCCCTACCACCGCAGCAAAAATCACCTCCGAGTGCAGAAATACCACTGAGTAATGTGAGATCTGCAGGCGGGGGCAACATTTTCTTTCATTTTAATTTTTTTTTTAATTACACAATTTGGCCCCATTGGCCATCGCTCAGGCAGGTCTAGTCCTGGCAGCTGCAGTGAGGGTTTGGCGGCTCATGGCCCCGGGGTGACTCAGAGCTCTAACCTGGGCTCCAGCGTCAGCAGCAAAGGAGAAAAATGAGCCTGAAGGAGGAAAATGAGCCTTGTTGTTTCTCTGGTGTGCAACCACTGCAGCAAAGCTTTGGCTGGCAGTGGGGAGAGGCTGGGATGATGAGCTCCTGTCTCCAGTCCCACTCCTCCCTCTCCTTCAACCTCTGTCATTCAGTGTGAGTTTAGGTTCACAAAAAGACATCACAAGCTTCTTCTGGAACAGGCTGCAGCAGCTGGTTTCAGAGGCAGACAATTGGCAGTTGGGGTGATGCTGTTGCATCCGTTACCCTTCCTGCCATACATGGCTCTTCCTAGAGCCACAAGGAAGATGGGGAGAGGATAAAGGAAAGAGGAATCCAACTCAGAGGATTTGTATTCAATTTTTTTTTTCATTTTTACCCTTGGGAAAGTTGTATTATGTTGACCAAGTCTTAGTAAAAGTCAGTCCTCTTGTTCATTAAGTCTCTTCCTCTCTCAGATCTTCCTAGAAATGCCAAGTCCCTGTTTGCTCTTTGTCACGGACACTGGGCTCATCCTCTTGCTGAACAAAACCCTCTGCATTTTCTTGAGAGTTTGTTGGTGTATGAGGCCAAGACTCTTCCAGGTGGGAAAGAGAACAGCCCAATTTTGTCCAGTGCCAGCTCTGTGCAAATTGACAATTGCAAGGCCAGTTTGCACGTTAACTCCTTGACAGGTTTCTCTTCTGGGCTCCATGTTTTCCTTGAAAAAGTCCCTGCCCTGCTGGAGTTTGCCACCAGCACCAGCTGTCTACGGTATCTCCTGGACCATCTTCCATTTCCACCAAGTCCTTCAACTTCACTTCTGGTTCTTGTTTTCTCTTTGGTCTGTTTTTGCCTGGTCTGTGGCGGTTCTGAATGTCCCCAGCTTCTGTGCTCAGCGGGGAGCTCTGCTCCTCCCCGAGATCTGCTCCTCAGCTGTGGTCCCTGCTTCCACTGCGGAGGCTCCACGGTGTCTGCAGTTCTCCAGCCGCCTTTTGTCTGTTCCCCATCAGCATCACCACGTGGTGTTCTCCCGGCTGCTCTGGGGGACGTGCATCTTGTTTCTTGAGAGTACCACAAATACAGGGAGCGGCACTGTCTGTGGTACATCAGAGGAACCGTAGGGAAGCCCCATTTTATTTGGGTGAAATGGTTTTTTTTGGAAGCTCACCCAGCAGCTGGGGGGTTTATTTCCTTGAGGTTTCCCTCTGGCACTGGGGATAGTTGACATAAAAAAAGTGGTTTACAAGATCTTTGACATACTTGGGTTTTCCAAATCAGTATATGAATACATAAATGAAAAAAGAAAGTCCAAACTGGAACAAAAGCTGGGGGATGTTCTCCTTGTTGGAGCTGAAAGCTCTGCTTTTTACTTAAATAGTGTATGTAATACCCGCTTTTATTAGCCAGGGTACTTAAAAAGACCCCTTGAAGGCTAGGAAAGGCTTCCTTAAAGAGTTCACAAGATAAATAAGCAAATATTTAAAATAGCAAACCTCTACTTTGTTAGATGGTGCTCATGCAGATCAGGAGCCCCAGGTACTTCTGGGGTACCACCACCACCACCCCTGGAGTGGTGTCCTGGGCTCTCCACTGCAGCCCTGCCCCACGGCAGGGAGCGACTCTGCCATTTGGGGTCTGCTGTTACCAGCTTCTGCCAGTTTCTTTCCAACTGCCTGAAAAATGCACCATCGAGAGATGAGCGGAGTGGTTTGTGCTTTGGTTGACCTTCAGGCTTCTTGCCGTGGCCCCGTGGAAGCATCTTGCACCTCTTTTTAATGGAGTTGTTTTTCTGTCAGAAATGGTCACGCCCCGGAGTGTCAGCCAGCTGAGGAAAGAGCATTTTGGTCCATGATCCTTGTGTTCGGTTTTCCCCCCACCCCAGAGGATGTAGTGATTTTCAGCCACAGGCCAGAATTTTCTAAATCTTCCAATATCTACGATAAAAATCAGCCGAGCTGATTTAGTCCCGCTCTGCAGTATTTTCTAGCCTAGTCTCCAGTTCCAACTCATCTTCTCAGATTTCTTGTTCTCTCTTCAGTTTAGCAGCGTTATTGATGGAAGACTCCAGATGGTTTTCCACTTCTACTCTAAACTTGTCCTAAGAAAATCAGAAGCAAATTCGAGATCAGGTGGCTGGCTGGAGGAGCTGGCCAAGGGGGTGTTCAGAGATCAAGAAAATCCAGGACGATGTTAACCCTGTGAGGTGTCCGTAGAAGATCCCACTTCTTACTGGAGAAGCCGGTGGAGCTGTTTCTTGGTCGGAGCACAGTGGACCTTTCACATCATTTTGCCTTACAGTCAGTGCATACTCCCTCATCCGTAGCTTTGAAACAGATGCTTGTGTCTTTGGCTTTCCCAGATTTTTTTCTGGTGGCAGCCTGACAGATACCAGATATCCCCGAGAGCAGAAATCTAACACCTCCGCAGTCTCTCCATCCTGACCTGGATGCCTGGTAGCCTACAAAAGCCCACCAAAATGATACGTGAGTGTACTAAGCTCAGTCAAAGGCAAATTCCTTTGTTCTTCTGATTTCCTGTTTGACTTCTGAAGAGAAGTCTTGAGACTTTTTGCTTGCTGGCTTTATTGCAAATCATCATAGCCATTCTTCATGCAATTAGGTACCCTCTCCCAGATTGACTCCTTGTGGTTCATTGAGGAGAATGTTCTGTTTCAGTCACCCTTTTGGAGAAGAGCTGGGGAAACCGGTGCTCCAGGCCCTGCTGGTGGCTCACTGGGGAAGGAGGGAATGAGCAGGACATAAAGGGAATCGGGGAGAGAGTGCGAGAGCCTGCTGTAGGAGGTGGGACACTAGTTGTGGGCAGTGGAGGACCTGATGTACCTCTCTCAGCGGGAGCTGCGTGTCAGGTGGGTAGATAAATACTCTACTGCTCGGGAGCAAGTGGGCAAAAACCCCCTTCTTGCTGCTTGTTTGGTGTCCTCAGTCCCTGGCATCCCCTGGGAGCATCAGCCGTCCAGTGACACTGCTGTGCCTCGAGGAGCTGCTTTTTCAGTTTGGTGTTTATAGCTTTGTTTTCTTTTTGTTTTCATTCTGTTTTTTCTTTTTTTTTCTTTTTTTTGTTTTGTTTTGGTTTTGTTTTTGTTTTTTTTTTATTTATTTTGGTTTGGTTTGGCTTTTAACTGGTCACTGCCCACTGCACCTGAATCTTTTCACGTCCCTATTGGGGCTGGTTGATGCCTTTTCTGGTTTGGGGGCTGGTTTCTGGGATCTGTCTGGTTTGAGGTTTGAGAGTGGTCCAGTGCACAGCATAACTTACCCTTTCGCTGTCGCTGCTGCCTGGGGCGTAGCTCTTGTTCCTGATATCAGGAGACTTTGTCCTAACCTGTGTTTGTGAGAAAAGGGCTGGAGAATTTTCCCCCTGGAGGATTTGATGCAGTTCAAATTTGAGACCAACGTGAAACTATTGAAAAAGAGAATTTCCGTAAGCCTCTACTACAAAACCCACTTTTTCCATATGTGGCTTGTTTGGCCCTGTCAGTGACCACGTGCAGCAGAGGGACCGGGCTGAGAGGAGTGATACCTGAAGCTGTCAGACCTGTCCATCCCTGTCTTAAACGGTGTCTTCAGGCTTTTGCCTTGTGACTTCCTTCCCTACCATCTCCCATGTTCTTGGGAGAGTCTGTCTGTTGCAGCTCTGCAGAGTCTGGGACTTTGCCTTGGATTTAGGTAGAAGATGGTCATTTTGGCTCGTGTGCTGTTTGGGTGGTGGCTGCTTGTGACTTCTTGCTGTTTCTTCCTGGTTTCGCTGGTGGATGCTCATTCCTTTACTGGTGAATGGGGAGCACTGGCCTGCACAGGCTCCCTGGTGCACTCCAGCTAAACAAAGCCATGTCTGGCAGCCTGGGCTGGCCCCAGCTCAGCACCATGCTCCGTGCTGTTCTGGGTGTTTTCCCCTCCTCTTAGATTTACCAATCTCCAGTTTCCAGCACTCATGTATGAGACCTCCTAATCCATCCTTGCCTTCACTCCCTGAGGCGGTGTTCGTTGGGAGGTCCATGGTGGCTGCTCGAGGTGTCCTTTTGCTCCTGTGTCTGCCTGGATGCTCTGCCCTATAGCCCACCCGCTGTCCATCCTCTGAGTTCTCTGCTGGGCCTTTCTTTATCTCCCTGGGGAGATTGTGTTTGGGAGAAGGAGGAATCTTTGTTGTTCTTGGCTGCCAATTAAAATCACCTCCTCTGTACAAGGAATATTTCATGTGTTTTCCAGAGCTGGAGAAATACCAGCAGAGAAGGCAGTATCAGAGGTGGGAGGAGATGCTGTTGGAGGGAGCTGTGAAGTTTGAGGAGCAGCCTGCGGGGATAGCTGTGATGGGATTGTGCAGATGCAAAGGGAATGCTGAGGGGCACTTGGGAGACTCCTGGATGGCCAGGAAAGAGGCTTTTTGGAGGCAAATAGGGAGTTGGCCCAAAAGGAAGATGTGAGTTATGATATGGAGAAAAGCTCCTTTTGGTATTGCTCCTCATCAGAGAGGTGAATTTTTCAGAGAAGCTGGTAGCATCTCAGTGAGAGAGTAAACTGTTCCTCATAGGTTCCACCACGGTGGCTTTGGCATCCATTGTCTTCTTCTTCTCTGGAGGTCAGAGCATTGTCCTTTCCCATTGCTGATGGTGTGCCACCTGGAAGGAGACATTCAATCTGCTCGGCCTTCAGTATTTCAGCAGAGGGTTCTTGAGCTTTATATGGTGTAGATGCAAGACAGAGAAATAATCAAACTCACCAGACTTTCTTCAGTGACATGTCTGAACTCCTGTGAAACAGACCTGAACCAGTGACCTAGAGGTGAAGCTCTTTAGTTTCATTACTAGTCCCTTGAGCTGTCTTCTTGCTCTGTTTGGTGACTCCAGAGTCCCACCCACTCGGTGGCATGGAGGGGTGGGGATGGTACAGATGGGGGTGGCCTGGGCAAGGCTTTTGCCCGTTTGCCCAAGTACTCCAGAATTCTCTGGGAGGGAAAAGGGCGGTTGAACATGACGGTTACTGTGCTAAGCCAAACTAGAGCTACTAGAACCTTAAGAACCAGTGGTGAAATACCAAAATATCAGGATACACCAAAGGTAAGGAAAATTATAGTGTCAATACTGTCCTCATTTCATGTGGGTCATCTCAAAATAGTCTTAGGGTCATGCAGTGTTTCTCTCAGATGGTGGCAGCCGAATGGCCAACCTTGAAAATACCTTCATTTCCTTCGCTTTGTGCTCACCAGTGTGTGTGGTCTTGATGCCACCAGCAGCTGCTCGCTGGGCAGCAGTGTTGCTGGGGGAGGCTGCTGGTGTCTTGCAGTTTTTCTACAATCTTGAACATTTTTTTTTTTTTTTTCTTGGATAACCAAGTAATTTTGCCCCTCGAGTAGGGTCCAGGCTACCTCTGTTGCTTTGGACTTCTCGCAAGATATTTTCTTGGTTTAGTTCATGATTTTTCAACATGAGCCACACCTTCAGGATCATGATTTTCCTCCCCTGTGATTCCAGGATTGCATTAATTAGATGCTAAATAAGTCTGTCAAATCTCATGAAAAAATGTGGATGGTGTTTTCCATCCTTCATTCAAGAAACTTTATGTTTGAACACATAGTTTTCTATTTTAAAACTTGCATTGTTCTTCCAAGCCCAAATGAGACTTTTCTTTATGTATAGTGTGTATATATATTGTGTTTATACACATAGCATATATTTTACATATATAAAATATTTTTTATATAGTGTTAATGTTCCCTAGGCCAGTATTAGGTAAAGAATTGTTATTTTTAGGAGAAGAGCTCAGGGAACTGTTGCCCACCATTAGTGTTACCAGAGCAATGTGTTCCCTTGGTTCTGCGACAGCCCCTTTGCACCATGCTGGAGGCATGGGAGAAGGAGAGAAGGAGCCTTCTTGTCTTCTGAGCTTGTCTTAAGAAATTTTAAACATAACATTCCTTGGTTGAAATTCAAAATGGCTTTTGAACCCTGCCCAACCTGGCTAAGAACCGTGTGGGCATTTGTTTTGAAATGAAAGCCTGAACACGGTGTTTTGCTGTAGTTTCAATGAAATCTCTGCTCTTTAATTCCATTCTGCCATTTCTTCTGAAAAGGTTGATGCTCCTGAGAAGACTGGGGCTTTTATAGTCTGATTTGAATGGCATTAGGGGCTATCTTTCGTATTTGTGACCACAGCTTAATTCTCAAGAGTGTGTTTGAGCATGCCTTGGGGAGTGTCTGCTCAGCCCGGGGTTTGGGGTCCCTGGTGTGTTTCTCCAGGGGCGGGTCTGAGGATACAGTAATGGCATGTAAGTGATAAAGTCTCTGCCACTCTTCCTCTTTCAGAGAATTCGGTCGACAGTGGATGAAAAAGAACAGAAGCAGCTTCTGATGGACCTTGATGTAGTAATGCGAAGCAGTGACTGCCCGTATATTGTTCAGTTTTATGGCGCACTCTTCAGAGAGGTGGGCACCCCAAACTCGCTTCGTTCGTAGCAGAGTTTGGTTTTTACTTTTTTTTTTTTTTTTTCTTTTTTCCTTCTCTTTGCAGTTTCCAACTTGCAATAAGGAAGAGAAAGTTAATTTATGTTCGGTTTCTTAGGTCTCCGCTTTTACTCAAGGACATTTAACCAGGAGACTCGGGCACCCGGGTGTTGCTGGGCACACACACGCTATTCCCCTTCGCTGTTATGTCTCTCTGCGTATTTCAGCCTCTCCTTTCCTTCCCTCTTGGTGAGCTTTGGGTCCCTGTGCGCTGCCAGGCTGGGCACAGCTCTACGGCACAGCACGTGGACCCAAAGGTGGCTTCTGTCAGTGGCTGCGAGAAGGGACCCTGTGGAGGATCTGTGTCCCTGTCGTGAAGGTGGCTGCTGTGACAGCAGCTCCCTGTGAGGGTGTCTGGGGTGTGTGTGTCTGTAGCCAGGCTGTGTCAGAGACTCCCAACCGACACGCATCTGCCCTGAAGTGGTTTGTACCCTCAGATGCTTAAGAAAACAAGGGCAACCATGCTGGGTGGGACCAAAACTCCTGTTGGGGTTCTGTCTCTGGCAGTAGCTCCCAGGACTGGCTGGCAGAAGCTCGTGATACTTTGCCGTAGCCTTGAGTCGTACGCAGCTGAGTGTCTTCTGAGCTGGACATCCAGCCTTTGTGCTGAGTGATCCTTGCTGGATTACTTTTTCATGGAATACCCTGAATACATTTTCTATCTGTTTTGCTCCCTGAGAGGCACTTCCCTTGGTTGTCCACCCCTCCTTTGACGCCATCACCTTGGTTCATTTTGAGTTTTCATCCTGCTGCTTTGAGTGGTGCCCTGATAGCTCCCCTAATTTTTGTATTTGAAGATTTATCCATCCTTTCCAGGCCACTGAGGATTTTATGGACAGTTGCCTTATCCCCCCTCTGTCACGTCTTACCCAGGCTGGTAAGTGCCAGCCTGTGTCATACACAGAACCCCTTCCTGACCCTTGATCATCTTTGTTGCTGTTCTTTGTGTATTTCCAGTTCTACGCTGTCCTTTCACAGCAGAGACCAGAATTGCATGACTGTTCTTGAAAAGAGCAGTGTCTGCAATAGCTGGCCGGGAGGCTGGGATTTTTGCTTGGCCCTTCTGTGTGTGTAGATACCGTGTGCCCTTGGGGGGGACGGTGGGTTATTCAACGTGGTGCTTCCAAGTGAAGAGCAGAGTTGGGGCGTTGAGAGCTATCCCAGTTGACCACCGTTAATCCTGGTATGCTTTACCTCTTCATGACCAGGAATATGATGTTAATCACCACATGTTTGTGACTCTTTTAGCATTTATTTCTTGTAATTTAAGCATCTGTTGTGCTGCAGGGTCACAGAAGGGATCCTTCTGTCTCTTGTACCATTGCCCAGGTACTCCTATTGCTGCCCAGCTTCAAAGAACAGTTGGGAACTGGTCTTCTCCATGCAGCCCGGACAGTCTTATGCATTGGCTGGAGACCAGTGATCGGGCCGAGCAGAGGCTGTTTAGTGCAGGCAGAAGGAGAGGGATATAGCACTGGGCTGGAAGCATCTGGTCCATTTGCAAGAACAGGAGTTTGGGAGAAGATGAATGTCAAAACTCATCCCTGTCCTCCAGAGCAGCAGCTCCTCTGGGGGGGTGGACTATTCCTCTCCTGCAGCTGACCTGCTGTTGAAGTTGGCACAATGTAGGGGGGCAGAAGTGTCCCCTTGCCTGTTACCCGCTACTTCATCACAAATCCAGTACATCTTCTCCAGGGAAAAAGGGAATTAGAGACCCACTCACTGGCTGTGAGTTGCCTTTGCATGTTATCGGGCATAGCAGCCTGTGCAGAGTCTTTTGGAGCTTTACTTGGGATCTGTTAGAGAAAGAAGGTCAATGTTGTAGTTTAAGCCCAAAACTGGGACTGGATATTCAGTTCCTGCTTCTAGAGAGTCTGCCTCTAGTTTTCACAGATCCTTTGGCTTTCAATCTCAGTCTCTAAAATAAAGATAACAATCCTTCCTGTTCTCATGCTCTACTTTTTGCTGTTTAAACATGAAGCCATTTTGGGTGAGGAGATGTTGTCCATGTGCACCCAGGACAGGCTCCTGCCAAGTGTGGAGCCTCAGCTGAACATTTCCAGCTTTGCTGGCCTACAAACGATAAGGCTGTCAAGGTGTTGTGAGGAAAAGTCTCTGGGCAAGGCAGTATCTTGACAGAAGCTGAGGAGCAACATGTTCAGAGCTGTGTGAGCCCATCACCTCTCTGCAGCTCCAGGCACATCTCATGGTGCATGTGTAAATACGTACGCAGTACAAAACCCTACCTTGATCAGCATCCAGATGCCAGCGTGGCTTCTCCTGCTTCCTTTGTCTTGTCCAAAAATCATGTCCTCCTGCAGCCAGGCAGAGCTCCTTGGGTGCTCCGTCTGGGGAAGATTTCAAGGTCACTCTGGCTCGTACCGTGTTAGTCCCTGGAATTCCCTTTTCCACCCGCTCTCAGCATTGGTGGCGTTTGCTTCTAAGATGAAAGCCTCGCTCCCCTCTCCCAGGTGCCGTCCAGCCAAGGGGACCTTCCAAGGCATGTACCTCAGAGGCACACAGCATGAGCTGGTATGCTTGGATAAGGGTTTTAGGTCTTGTCCTATTAGTTACATGTTCTAATATGAATTACATCTTTTAAAGCTAGGCAGCAGTGTGTTAGAACCTGTCTCACTGCCCCACTCTGCTTAGCAGATCTGTTCCCAAATAACTGAATGATCCAGGGCACCGCTGCACCATTCTCCAGGTGTAAGAGCACATGGGACATTACTGAAGACCGAACTTCTCTCAGGAAGTCCTACAGCCAAACATGTATAAACAAAGCGTTTCAATGTGAAAAGTAAGGAAAGAAGTTCCAAAAGGCAGATCGTCTTGGGAACGCTTGCTCTGAGCCAGGATTCAGATTCCCATGGGATGGATGAAGCCACAGATAGGAAGACTTGTTCTGCCTGCTCCTAAAAGGGGAAAGACTTCCATTTTTGAGCCTCTTTGGAGGACCTGGAAGATTGAGGAGGTGGCTCTCACAATGAGGTGGTTGGCAGGAAGACAACAGCGGGCGCAGGGCAGCAGGGCTGTGGGGAAGGCAGGTGCCTCTCGGGAAGGGTGAGCTGTCGATGGGGAGAACCAGAGCTAAGCTCCTGGATCCTGACAGCCTGGGGAGTGGGAGAACTGAACCAAATTGGACAGAACTGCTCAAGGATTTCTTTGGAAGACAGTTGAGAATCCCAGCTTGAAGTTTGGAAATTAATGGTAAAAAAGACTTGTTACTGTTGCAGCCTTCGTGACTACAAAAAGTTTCATTTGGAAAGGCAAAAAAGACTACACAGATATTTTTCCCTAGCTGTATTCTGTCTCAGTTGTTCAGCAAGCATCTTCTGAGAGGAAAGGGCTTCTCTGGGAGCTGGTCCTGCCTGTCCCTCAGCAGCCAGCATCTTAACACACATTATTTGCTTCTTGTTATTAAACCATATGGGACATCCTTCTGTTACGATGTATGTCTTTGTATGTAACGTAAGGTGGAACTATGCAAGAACTACAGGTTGGTTGCTGGGAACGGGACTTTGCTCGAGTTTGTCGACACCCATGAGATAACATTAAATAGCCTGTTTAATGAAACGGCATCAAAGCTGAAAATGCAGAAGATGGCATTTCAGACTCTGTGTGGGGTAAGGGGCTTCATTGCACTGGTGGCAGATAGTGCATCTGCTGGGGTCAGGTCCTCCATGGAACAGCATCTGCTCACTCCTGCTACCATTGGTGAAGCCACGACCTTCACGTCACCATGTTAAACCTCCCCATGATACTACAGCATCCTTCATTCAGCTGGTGCAGCTGTTGAGCTCTATTACTTGGTTCTCCAACAATCCTAGGTAGAAAAAGAAATCAACCGCTTTTTTTTTTTCAGTAACAGAAAGAATCCCTGAGCACTGTCACTGTGTGGCAGTTGAAATGTCCACAGACTGACATGCATCTAGTACAGACTGGAAAATTAAGAGAGTCAGAAAGAGAAAGGCCTGGAGGAAAGTGCAGATGGGCTAGTGATACCACAGGCTATAGGAGGGATTCAGTGGCTGATGAATCATAAAATCATTGAATTGTAGAATGGTTTAGGTTGGAAGGGACCTTTAAGATCATTGAGTCCCACCTCCTGCCCTGGGCAGGAGCATCTCCCACCAGACCAGGTTGCCCAAAGCCCCATCTACCCTGGCCTTGAACCCCTCCAGGGACAGAGCAGCCACAGCCTCTGCTAAAAGCTTTACAGCTGATCTAGTTTGAGACAGTACCTGTAAGGCTGGGAACATTTGGTTGGTTATGGGCACACTAATTGCTTTTTCAAAGTAACTGATCCTATTACTTTTCTTCTCAAGAGGAGAAGAGGAAAAAAGCCTTTTTTGACTTGGGATTTGAGAAGTGATGCCTACACAGTGTGAGTGTGGCCCAACCACGTTTAAGCAGACAAGCTCAATAGTTGATAAAATTAGTCAATGAAGAATTCATAGCAAGTTGCAAAACCTGCCTGGGAAGCCAGGTAAATTAGCAAGTGGGGAGTTTCTGCTGGTAGGAGAGAAGAGCTGGTATGGATGTGTCAGTAACACAGGCTGACGTTGGTGTGAATTGTGGACATGTCCTTGGTCAGTTGATAGAAGATGTTTGCTCTCCTTGCTATTGATGCACAGCACCCTATTTCGATAGAAGTCTTCAGCTGTCTTGGTGTTACTCAAGGTATCAGTCTCCAGTCCATAGGAAGAGTGTCCTGTGTCACATGAGGATGTGAGGGTGATGACATTCTTCATGGTGTAGATGCAACTTGCATAAAAAGTTGGCCACTCCCTGCAGTGCGCTGCTCTGAAACCTTCAGTGTAGGTATCACAGAAGGGTTGAGGTTGGAAAAGACCTCTGGAGTTCACCTTGTCCAACAGCTTTTTGAGTATCTCCAGGGATGGAGAGTCTGCAGCCTCCCTGGGCGTCCTGTGCCACTGCTGAGGCACCTTCTATTGCGGATTAGCCCAGCAGGGAGTGAGCGAACACCACAGTGCCATTCACATCCCCCAGTGTGATGGGGGAGAGAGTTGGAAAAATGGTAAAACTCATGGGTTGAGATAAAGACAGTTTAGTAGGACAGAAAAGGAAGGGAAAATAATAATAAAGATCAAAGAATATACAGAACAAGTGATGCTCAGTGCAGTTGCTCGCTGACTGATGCCTAGCCAGTCCCTGAGCAGTGACTGCCACCCCCGCCTGTCCAGCTCCCCCCAGCTTTATGTACTGAGCATCAATCACATGGTCTTGGAATGTCCATAGAATTGTCTGGGTTGGAAGGCACCTTTCAGATCATCAAATCCAACCATTAACCTGGCACTGCCGTGTTGCCACTAACCCATGTCCCTCAGCACCATGTCTGCCCGGCTTTTAAATGCCTCCAGAGATGGTGACTTCACCGCTTCCCTGGGCAGTCTCTTCCAAGGCTTGACAACCCTTTCAGTACACACATTTTTTTCCCAATATCCATCCTAAACCTTCCCTGGAACAACTTGACACTGTTTCCTCTTGTCCCTTTGGTCACTTGTGATCAGCTGTCCCAGCTGTGTCCCCTCCCAACTTCTTGTGCGCCACCAGCTCAGCGGTAACTGAAACATTCCTGTGTTATCAACACTGTTTTCAGCACAAATCCAGAACAGCCCCATACTAGTGACTGTGAAGAAAATTAACTCTATGCCAGCCCAACCAGCACACCTTCACAGTGAAAAAGTATTTCCTGATATTCAGAAGGAACTTCCTGTGCTTCAGGTGGAGCCCGTTGCCTCCAGTCCTTCACTGGGAACTACTGGAAAGAGCCTGGCTTTGTCCTCTTTGCACCCTCCCCTCCAGTATTTATAGACATTGATCAGATCCTCCCCAACTTTCTCTTCTCCAGGCTGAGTGGTCCCGGCTCTCCCAGCTTTTCCTCACAGCAGAGATGTTCCAGTCCCTCAGTCATCTTAGTGGCCCTGAGCTGGACACCCTTTGGTATGACCATGTCTTTCTTGTACTGGGGAGGCCAGAACTGCACACAGCTCTCCAGGTGTGGCCTCACCAACAATGAGTTGAGGGATAGGATCCCCTCTCTCATCTGCTGGCGAAGCTTTGCCTAAGGCAGCCCAGGGCACCATTAGCCACCTACGCAGCAGGGGCACTTTGCTGGCTCATGGTCTCATGGTCAAGTTGGTGTCCACAAGGACCCCCAGGCTCTTCTATGCCTAGATGTGTTCATCTTTGTGATGTGCTTGGTTGTCGACTGGGAACTCAGGACTCTGCACTGAGAACCTGAAGCATCCTTGTTGCTGGTGAAGCAGTTTTAGTGTGTCTTGGAGCTGGGCAGGGTGTTTTGAATACAACGTGAAGGGTGTTCCTGGACATTTTTTGGAATGCCTACAAGATGTGCATTAGCATCTGGCAATTTAATACCTGGTAAGAGGTATTCTTCCTGGTTAGAGCTATTCTTTGGAAGAATAGCTGTAACAGGAAGAGAAAATTAAAATGCTTCTTCCATCATTTTATAATTGGAAATTGACCCAACATGAGAGCATAAATTAAAGAGAAACATTCACGGAATCACAGAATCATGGAACTGAGTTGGAAGGGACCTCCAGAGATCATCTAGTCCAACTTCCCTGCTCATCCCTCAGGACTGCATCCAGGTGGGACTTGAAATATGAGAAAAAACGTCTTTGGTGTGAGGGTGGCAGAGCCCTGGAGGAGGTGCCCAGGGAGGGTGTGGAGTCCCCTTCTCTGGAGACCTTCAAGCCCCACCTGGATGCAGTCGTGATGCCGTGGTTCACTGTCCCTGAAGCAGCAGCAACCATGGCGCTGGTGGCAGCTGGGACACTTGCTGGCTGTGTGGGTGGGTGGCACAGCCCTGGGGTGACAGCCCCACACCACGCTGGGTGGCCCTACGGCCTCTGCCGGTGCTGATGTGCGGTGTGTGGCAGCACCTTTTCTCTCTGGCTGAACCAAGCACTTGGAACTGGGTGCATCTTGGCAGATGCTTGTGTGTCATAGGACGTTATTCTGAGTTGTCAGAAAAGCTCTTTTTAGCCTTAAAGCCTGGAGCTCTTCAAGTTTTTTCACTGTCTACGTGTCACTCAAGCTGCTGCTGGCTCTCAGGAGCACCAGGAGCTTGCTTCAAACAGGAGGGACTTGGGTGTGCAGGATGGGAGCCCGGAGCTTTCCTGCTCCTCCAGCGTGTCCCTGCCCTCGGGTTTTTCCTAATTTCCTTCCCAATTATTAACATAGTTTGGTCAGTTTGCATTTTGTCTGTCTCTCTACCTTCCGTAGGATAATTATTTGGGGAAGTTTCTCCTCTATTTGTTGCTTCTCTATCCCAAGAGCGTGCAGTTCTTTGGTAACCGAGAGGCACCTCGTGCCCCTTGGCCACCCCAGCAGCCCCGGGCAGCTCCAGCTGCTGCTCCCACAACGGTGGTTTGGGTGCTGTGTGGTCAGGATGGGACAACTGGACTAACCCACTCCGTTCTGCACAGAGCTTTGGCCAGCTAATGCAGTTTTAAAGCTCAGGGCAGCCTGTCAGCGGTGGGTGTGAGTACATCGTTTCTGGGGAGGACTGGCCCAGTTCTTGTATTTCAGTCTGCCTGGTGTTGAGGAGTTGCCTGAAGTGCCTGAGAGTCTGCAGATCCAGCTCACAAAGCCTTCTGACAGTTGAATGTTCAAAAAAGTGGAAATAACTAAGATCAATCCATGGCTAAACTGTTCATCACCATGTGCTAAACCTGCTAAAATAAAAGATGAAGTCCTTTTGTAGGTCCTTTTTGTAGGGATCCACTCCTCATCTGCAGCTAATCTATTGTGAGCAGGTAGATTTACAGATCTCAGGGGACAATTTAATAAAAAGACACGTTATTCTGCTATGATACCTAAGCTTAACTCAGTTTAACACAGACAGTAGAATGTTTTACAATTTTCTGCATTTAAATAGTGTAACTGCAAAGTGGAAATGAACAAAGCTTTACATATACTTAATTTTTTTAAATTTTTTCTCTTGCTTATATGATACTTCTTAGTGTGATGTGAAATGACCTCTGTCCTCTGCAGAGTTGTCATCTCAGTAAAGGAATTTTTAATTTTGCTGTGCATGCTCATGTCTCCCTGTGCCTTCAGCCTTCTGGAGAGCCGGGTAGTTTTGGAGACTTGGACTCACCTAGGGTTAGGCACCTAAAATGCAATGCCAGGTCTGAGCTGCTCGGCCAGATTCCTCTGCAGGTGGATGGAGTGGGTGGGAGGTACCTGTAGGGGTGAGTCTTCCATTACTGAAATTAATGCAGAGCAATTCTGTCCGTCCTGTCCCATGCATGTTGCCGTTCGTGTGTGTTACTGGGTTCAGAGGATCTCTTTATGGATACTTGTTTCTCGTTTCAGCCTGGCAGTAACACCAGTTCTTTTCTCTTTACAGGGTGACTGTTGGATCTGTATGGAGCTCATGTCTACCTCGTTTGATAAGTTTTACAAATATGTATATAGTGTATTAGATGATGTTATTCCAGAAGAAATCTTAGGCAAAATCACTTTAGCTGTGAGTATTTTGTTAAACCTTTCTTTTTTTTTTTTTTGGTATGTTTTTCAAGCTGGTTGGTCTGCCTGCAGCGGAACAGCTATTCTGCTGCACCACAGTTCTAATGGCCCTCCGCTGTACGTCTGACTTTCCCATAGCGTATTCCATGATGGAAAAGCAGGTCCTGGGGTTTGTAATCAGTTCATAAAGACACCCCAGGACCAGCTTCTTGCACTGTCTGCTTGAGCATCGGTGCTTCAGCGTAGACACCAGCCCTTCCTCAGGGGTAGCTTCATGTGTGCTGGTAGTGGCATCAGTGGAAGCTGGGCGCAGGTGGCCTCACCCCAAGAAAGGTGCCTAAAATCGATCAGTTCTCTCCCTTTCCCTTATTAGTTGACTTGTTTGTAAAGGGAGGAAGGGATTGGGCATTTATAGCCAGGACATGTGAACTCCATGAAACCATTAAAGAACAAGGGTCTGGTCTCAGTAAGTTGCAGGTGCTCTCTCTGGAGAGTCCATGGCGAGAGGTTGGTGCTTCTGGGCAGGAACTGAGTTCCCACCTCATGGTGCCTCAGGTGGTGAAGTGAGATGAAGCTCACCCAGTGTTATCTGAGAGCAGCCCTGCTACACAGACCCCACTGCCTCCCTTTTAGGAGCCCTGTACAGTTATCCTTGGCTGTGCCAAAATGAAGTCTTAGTTGTCTAAACGCAAGGGCATGTTTTGGCCCTGCAAAACAAACATTTGGTTTTGGGCTGTTGAGGAAGGTGTCTTGACAAGTATCCCAAAACCTCTGTCCTGCTGCTACGTGTGAAAATCTGTCAGGTCCATGAGATTTCTGCAGGGGATGCTGTGCCAATCCAGTCCAGAGAGGCCTCTGCTGGCGTTGTGCAAAGGCTCCATAAAGTACAGAGGGGTCTTCAACAGGTGGAGGACCTGGTTGAAGTTTTCTTGACTTGGAAGTCAAGTCATGAATTGGAAGTCCTGGCCCAATAAAAAGTCAAGGCCTTGCCCAAATGAATTATTTCAGTGAGGCTGCTGGAAGATGAAGGGCTGTAGAAGAGAAGCACAGAATAACAGGGGAAAACGCAAGTGAACGCTGGAGCTGTGCCATGTTGGTGAGAGATGGGGATACTGCCTCTGCGTTGGCTTCAGCAGGTGAATGCCACGGTGAGCAGGTCCTGAGCCCTCAGAGAGAGGGGAAGCCGGAAAGAATATGGGCAAATTCTGCTCAGTGCCTGATCTTGGGAGTAAACCCTCTTCTTTATTCATAGGAGCATCTTTATAAAATGTTAGGCCTACCTGGACCTGCTGCCACATGTTACAGCCAACAGGCTGCCTTGCCCGCTCCTGCGCTGCCACCTGTTTAGATGTTTGTGGCCAAGACTGCAAATCCTATCAAAGGCAGCTGATGGCTGTTCTGCAGCCTGTGGGATGCATCATCTTACCACCAACCAACTCGGTGTGTTCCTGTCCAAAGCAAGACTTTAGACATAGACAAGGGATGGCTTGAAGGTCTCCCCTTCTAGAGTACACTGCCTGGAGTTACATGTCATTCTGTGCGGGGAAGAAAAGGAGTTCCTTTTAGGTTTTTCAGGGTGTTAGAGACATGCTGGCCCATTTCAGCTCAGACAGACCTCGCAGGATGTTTTCCTGATGAAAATTTCTTGGACAGGGACTTGACATGAATTTTGGAGCTCTCAAAGACATTTTTTCTGCTTACTCTGTGCAGGCAACACTCTGTGAAAGTGGACCAAAGCTTTAATTCCTAGCAAGGGAAGTGGCCACCTTGGTTGTTTCTGACCTGGGAGTGAAGGATGGGTGGATCTGAAATTTTCCGTATCTGATACCTACAACAGATCTGAGGATGCAAAGCCCAGATGCGCGGTGTGGGAAGTTGCTCTCCTTCCTTCACATTGCACCTGAAGGCAGCCCAGACCCAGAAGCTCCTGAGGGAGGTCCTCTGCGCAGGCTGCCTTTAGGAGCTCAGACAGGGTCTGAGTGGGTCTTATGGTCTGGAGTTTGTTTCTGTCCACTTTTCCTAGGAAACAAATGAGGAATGACATTTAATAACTCTGGTATGAGAACTTGCTTTGAGTATCTTAGACCTTGAAGGCATCCAGGTCCAGAAGATCTATGTGTGCGCTGCCCTGATAGCCCCATCTTGTGCAGGTGGGGTACGTGCTGCAGCTCACAGCTCCCCCAACCACCCACCATTTCAACTTAGAGCTCTTTTACCCCAGGTTGAAGAGCTGTGACCTTCTGCCTCACCCACGTGAAGGTCAGCACAGAAGCTTCTGGCAGGGTCAACTGGGATATAACCCAACCAGTCTCTGTGTCCAACAGGCTTTATCTTGCTGGAGCTCAGATCCGAGGACGCCCTCCAGTCTCACTCCTCTGCGGACCTGCCTGAAAATCAGTTGGTGCTTTGTTGTTCAGAGATGTAGCAGCTTCTGCTGCCAGAGCAGAGACCTGCACTGGAGGAGTAAAGTGGGGGCCAAGGAGGAGACAGCCCTTCTGCTGCCCCAGAGCCCGCCAGAGCTTTTAATTACCTAAACGCTGGGGGTGAGCCTCAGTGCCAGACTTGTGCCTTGCTGTGGCACAGCTTCAGAGCACTTTGCAGCACACACAGACACCCTTTTACCATCATCTTCAAGGCAGTCTTTTGGCCGTAGGTTTCAATGATCGTTTCAGCAGAAGCAAAATGAGTTAAAAAGGTGGATTTTCAGGGCTTTTAAAAATCATCCTGTCAAGTCAGGCTCCCTTAATGTCTCTCCCGTTTGATGGTGAATGGCTAAATCAAACCAGCATCCTCTGCGGCTCCTCACACAGATGCTCTGGTGGTAGAATGGGAGCAGTGTTACCTCCTGAAGAAACACAGCCCAGGGCTTGAATCAAGTTCCTACTCAAGACAATTAACATCAGAAATTGCTTGACTTCACCTCTTGCTTCCCTCTCCCGGGGTGTGATCTTCCCAGGTTACAGCAGCTGCTCTGTGTTTAGAGCGTGCCCTCTCTTGGATCACCTTCTGTTTGCAGGAAAGATTGTGAGAAAAATGCTTTGATGGCATCTTGCAAATTGGTTTATCAGCATATTAAATGTTCTCCCCCCGTTCTTGGAGCTCTAAAAGTTTAATGATCATAGGAATCTTATGACTTTTGCTTATTTTTCATCTGTTTTTCTTTCCTAGACTGTGAAAGCACTAAACCACTTAAAAGAAAACTTGAAAATCATTCACAGAGGTGAGTTCACGCCTTTTCTTCTTGTCTACAGAAATACTTGCAAGGATTTTAAGCAGCCTTTGCTCCAAGTCACAGTGTTATTAGCGCAGGTGCTGCCACCAGTGGGAGCGCAGGTTTTGCACCATTGTGTCCCCAGTGGCTGTCGCGCTGCCCCTTCAGTCTGTGCTTTTCCCTAAAAGTGAGATTTCGGGGTTGTTGGGTGTCCACTTCTGCCTCCAGGCATGTGGCCTTTTTGGGGCTGGCTCCATCTCCTGCTTCTGCTTGGGATCCTCAGCTCTGGGGAGGGCATCCCGTCCACCCCTATGCTGAAGGCATGGCCACCGTGAGGCACATTCTCTGCTGTTTTTTTGGAAACGAAACCCTCCAGCAGTCACTTACCCATTTAAACTTCTTTCCCTCACAGACATCAAACCTTCCAATATCCTTCTGGACAGAAATGGGAATATTAAACTCTGTGACTTCGGCATTAGCGGACAGCTCGTGGACTCCATTGCCAAGACGCGTGACGCGGGGTGCCGGCCGTACATGGCGGTGAGTGGCCACTCTAAGTCTGCTCTGCAGTATCTCCCGTGGGGGTCAGCCTCTTCCCGTGGGACGAGCATCCCTTTCCCAGATGAAGCTGAGCTCTGGATTGAGTGCTGCTGCTGGCAGCGTCAGCAAAAGCATCCAGGCTATGGCAAAGTGACCAAATTCCCCAAATCCCCTGTTTTGGGCTGGTGGCGGTGGCGCTGCTCTGGGCCAGCAGCCCCTGTCCACACGGCAGCCCAGACATGCAGGGAGCAGGGGTTTTCTTGCTCTGTAAGAAATCCTTTTGCCATGGTGAGATTATGTCATGGGAGATACTGCAGAGCATGCTTAGAGTGATTTTGCAAACCACTTCAATTCCAAAGTGTGCCAAAACTTCCATGCAGAAGAATGTGGCTCTGGAGCAGTGGCAGCAGAGCAGCCGGGCGGAAATGGCTGGGGCTGAGACGTGGCTCTGGGGAGTCTGTCCTACCTGTTTGCTTCCCTCCCCTTCCCAAGGAGAAAAGCTGTGGTGTGGGGATTTTTGAAGCTGTCTGAGGGCTTTAAACACGTCCACACGTCGGGCTGCATCTCTTGGTGTCACATGAGCTGGGAGAGACTTGCACGGGGCTGTTTCTGGTGCTGTCAGTGGAACTTTAATTTCACAGAATCACAAAATTGTTATGGTTGCAAAGGACCTCTGAGATCACCAAGTCCAGCCACACACAAAACCACAGCCCACTGCCTACAATCTCGGCCACTAGAGCATGCCCTCAAATGCCAGATCTACACGTCTCTGAAATACCTCCAGGGATGATGACTCCACCACCTCCCTGCACA
>VZRU01002387.1:0-48980 GCA_013398155.1 Pedionomus torquatus
ACACTTCCTGACAAAGACTCCCTCTCCAGCTACCTTGTAGGCTCCCTTCAGATACCAGAAGGCTGNTCCCAAGTCCTCCTCAGGGCTGCTCTCCAGCCTTTCTCTGCCCAACCCGTATTTATGCCTGGGATTGCCATGTCCCAGGTGCAGGACTCTGCACTTGGCTTGGTTGAACTTCACGCGATTTGCACTAGCCCACCTCTCAAGCCTGTCCAGGTCCCTCTGGATGGCATCTCTTCCCTCCACTGTGTCAACCGCGCCACCAAATTCGGTGTCATGGGCAAACTTGCCGAGGGTGCATCCAATCCCACTGTCCATGCCTCTGACAAAGATGCTAAATAGTATTTGTCCCAGTACTGACTCTTGTGAGTGTATCTTGTTTCTGTTATTCCAGTCCTCAGGAGTATGTAGCTTTCACTGTAGGATATCCTGAACCTCCTTTCTATTGACAGTCCTGCCCAGTTCTTTGCATCCAGAGCACTCCACCTTCACAATAATGAAAGTATAAGCAAATATAAACTATTGGTCCCAGAACAAACTTTAAGAAACAGTAACAGTACTTCTCTCAGTTTAAACTTTCACCTTCCAGGGCAGTGGGTAATGAGCTGTCATGAGTTCCCAACTGAATTTGCAGCTTTGTTTCAGTTCCCCACATCTTTCAGCTTAACTAGGCAATCCTGATGAAAGCTTTTAACAAGTCCAGACAGTTTATAGGTATATCTCATGGGGTTTGGCTTCGGGGGTTTTGTTATTGTTATTTTTTGATGCCTGGGATGGATGATGTGCCATTTTTTAGGTAGAAAAGCCGCATCTGAATTGTGCTATCTGTATAGATGCATCTCTACCTAGTCTTAAGTAAATGATACAGTCATGCTTGATTGGCAAATTCACACTGTGCCAGCTGGGTATTCATTCTTATTCTGTTCTCTGATACATGTATTAAAAAAACCCCAACCCTGAACACTTTCCTGCCAGCTAAAGAAGCAAAGGAACTCTGAAAGAATTTGAACAAGCTGCTTCTGCAACATGAATTGTTACAGGAAGAAGGAATGCCACACCGACAAAATGACAGATCTGGTATGCCTTTGAGATCATGCTAAACTTTGTCACATTTGCTACCTTTGGCAAGCAAATGTGGCTTTCTTGCAATTATACAATAATTTTACTTCTGCTCACCTCCAGCTGCTCTCCTGTGAAAGGAAGAGGCTCTACAGATTGTCAGAAATTGTCATCCTTGGTGAGCTCTTGAACACCAACAGCAGTTTTTCAGTCTGGTGCACTCACAGTTTCTGCCCTCCCTTCTTTTTCTTCAGCAGTTGCAGGAAGATGCACAACCAAAGGGAAGCAGGGAATATGCAGGAGCAGAGAAGCTGCCAGACCAGTGAGAGTGATTTCATTTGCCAGAGATCAGGATGCAATACAGATACACTTAATTGTGAAAACACTTTTAGAGAATGTTTGTTTAGAGAATAAAATGGAGAAGAGAGATCTATAATTTAGCAAAACCATTTAAAGTGTTGTTTGGAGCCCCCCTGCTCTGCTATGCATCAGGCAATAGACTCCTGCCCTTGCTCGGTATTTTGCCAAAGAATTGTATTTATTAATCTCAACTTTCATTTTTAACCAAGAAATGTTTCCAAGTCCTGTAACTGTGAAGAAGACATCAAAAATATGAAAGAGTATAAATTGTTCACTAATCAAAGAATCACAGAATGGCTTAGGGTGGAAGAGATAGACACAACCCTCAGCCCCCACAACAGCTGATCTGGAAGTGATCTGGTCCAAATCCCCTGCTCAAGCAGGGCTATTTAGAGCCAGTTTCCCAGGACCATGACCAGATGACTTTTGAATATCTCTAAGGATGGAGACTCTAAAGTCTTCCTGGGCAACCTGTGGTAGCGCTGGGTCACCCTCATAGTAACAAAGCATTTCCTTGATGTTCAGCAAAAACTTCTGATGCACGGAACAACAGCTTCACAACCTTAGAGAGACCCCTTATCAGCTCGTGTTTTAGTTTGTGCTTATTGCCTCTTGTCCTGAACCAAAGACCACATCTAGAATCAGCCTCAACAAAAGCCTCGAGACATAAACTATGTCCTCTTATATAAACTATTTCACTTTTGACCTATTATCAAAACCACACATTTTGTCCAATAGTTTAATTCATTAATCTGTCCATGACATTTTCTACTCATCTTCTGTGCCCAAAATATCAACTGACAACTATCTAAATCTGTCACCTTCAGCATTTACAACCTGGATAATATAAATAAAGATCTTCGGTGTATGATCCCACTACATCCTCATAACAACAAATGAGTGGAAAATCAAAACAGTCAATAAAGGAGCAGGTGGTACTGGCTATGTCATTTAGTTTCTTACAAACTTCACTAGCTATTAAATTTCCTATTTAATGATTCACATTAAAATGATTTTTCAGTGCCATAGAATTTCTTCTTTGTTCTTCCTGTGTGCTTCACAACTGAGTGTGTGGCAGAGGATTTAGAGCAAGGTCACTGTGTAGAACATGGGAGCGTATCCAACAGACCCTGCACAGGTTTATCTTGCCACACTCACCACCTGCCACACAAACATAATTTTGGAGAAGTTTTCCTGCCTGGAAGGCTCTTTGCTGAGCGGAGAGAGCACAATACTGGCTTGCTCCTTGCAGTGTAGGACTAAATGTGTGGCACCAGTCTCAGACCAATACTTGCCTTCTGTTAAAGTTTCACATCTAGCTTTTGGTCCAGAAACTTGATCAAGTGATCCAACTACTTAACACTGCTCAAAGTGAGGAAAAAAAGACAGTTTAGGCCAAACTGAAATTGCTGGCACAGTAATGAGGGCAGAGCAAGGGCAAGAGCTCAGGAAAGCTGGGCTGGATGATGCTGCTCCTGGGAGGTGGGAAAGTGGACAATGGCTTGTGCTCGCTCCTCCTCAGTATAACCTGATCATGGCTGTGGGTCAAGCAACACAGGCAGTGGGGCAGTGTCCATTCTACTGATCCCTGTGCAGCAGTGTCCCTTTCCAGCACATAAAGCTGCCTCAAATACCTCACCAGTTTTTGAAGCAAAAACCCATTCAGGGTAGTTGTTCCTGGGAAGCTGAGTTCTTTTTCTTTTGTTTTACTATGCCACTCTGTTTTGCCTCTTATACTTCACCCCTGTAGTTCCTGTATTTCCCTTTTTTACTTCCAATCTCTACTTTTTCAGGTGTTTACCTACTTTTTATTTTCTGCCCTAATTTTCTGCTTTTCACATGCCCATTCACCATGCTGCCAGATCTTTTTTTTGCAGTCGCTTTGCCTCCTCTTTCCCAGAATATCTTTAATCAGCTGAAATACACCACCAAAACCCCACTTGGGTCAACAACAATTATTAAGAACCAGGCTGGAGATACATTTCTTTTTGTGTTTTCAAAGTGACAGTTCATCTCCGGGCTATTGTAATCATGAGATTGTACCCACACTAGCCTACTGGCCCATGCATGGCCCACAAATCAAGAAATGCTGCTAAGCCCATTTTGCTGCTGGGAAAACAGGGGCACTGAGGGAATTTTTTTGTTTTGTTTTTTCCAGCAACAGCTACAGAACACAAAGGATTCTGTAGCCACTGGGAAACAAATTCCTTACCTTTCAAAACCCAGTTACAAAATCACACTTCTCCAGTACATTTTGGTTCCTCCCAACACTAACACCTTCTGTTGACTCTTTTGGAGTGGGGGCAGGAACAGTAGTGGATGCTTCAAAACATTCTCAGGGGACAAATATGTGTGACCATTTGGTGTGTCCGTCTCAGATTGTCATTGCATATAGATCCTTCATCCTCACTAATCCATTCCAAATAGTTTTTCTCCTTTCTTGACAACTTGCATTTTATTATATAAGCCATTTACCACCTTCACATTTTAGGTCTTTTAATCTTTCCTCAATCAATTCTTCAGCACGTTAATCAGTTTGTTACCCTTTTCTCAGCTTCTTCTAATTTGTTGACATCTTTCTCTTACTCAAATACTGCCAGACTCTAACCACTGATCAGTAAAAGTGATTTCCAGTTGCTGATGAATGCTTTAGTCACTTATTGATCTCGCTATTATTTCAGTTCTTTGTTAGCCTGGACCTCAGTGAATCATATTTCGACTGCAGCTAATTTTTTGGCATCCTCAACAGCAAAAATAAGCAAAAATATAGTATGTTTCGCTGAACTTGAGCTGTATTGCCCTGACAGCACTCTGTATTCTGAATCAGATGGGTATTCCATTTGCTTTAAGTGTAATCTTCAGTTAATGAGTACTAGGGATCTTGCCAATTATGCCCCTTGCTTTGAGAATACCCTTCACGTTGTTATCTGCAATTCTTAATCAAAATGTAAGAGCAGATTAGAGAATGACATGTTTTATGCTGCATTAAATTGTCCCAAATGACTGGATTTAGTAGCACATCATATAGTAAAATATTCTCAAACATTTTTGTCAAGGGGCTCTGTAATTTCAATTTTATTTTGTTTTAATTTTTGCTACAGAACCCCACAAGTGGATGCACCATACAGCTTGTCAGCCCACTAAAGACATACAGAAAGGGACTATTACTTCCCCACACCATGACAGTGTATAATCAGAATTGCATAAGCTTTTCTTTATTGCTCTATTGCATTGCATTTCCCAGTCTAATTTTCTCCAGCCTTCTGCTGCTCTCATACTCTAGTTTTGCATAACTTTTCAAAGTTTATTAACCATTTCCATGGCGCTGTACGTTGATTTCTATCATTATACAGTTAGCCTTCTCAAGCATAACCACATGCATTGTTATCAATAACTGTATTTCTCATGCTTGCATCATTACCAAACCATCCAAACTTCATTTTCTTAGTTATTTTAATGATGTTTACACAAAAGAGACAGATTACATTGTTCTTGATCCACATTATATGTAATGCTTATAAGCACAAACACAATTACAATATCATTATGTTAATATGTAACTATATACTTAGAAAAAAACTGTCAGGAAGGAGAAACAAAAACTGTGTATTTTTTCAGCGTGCACAGTGATTGTGACATGAAATAAGAATTAGGCAAGGTGCCAACTCTAACCTAATGCACGTTCAGGTTAATGAGAGATTAGAGTCTAGAACAGTGACATTCTTAAATAATAATATATTCTTACCTTGTTTCTTCACAAAAATTCAGGAAGAACTTCCAAAGCTTGTGGAAGCCCGGTGTAAGTCCATTAACATAGTAATATGCCTTTTCCAGTGGAGCACATCTCTAATTATTTGCAAGCCATGACTTATAAATGGGAGATTTATTGGATTTCCAGAACCTCATGAAATCTCCTTTGGTGGATAATAAAGCCAAATGAATAAATTTCCATAGGAACTTGTCTAATATGATTACATTTGTACCCAGAAATAGGAGGCTATTAGAGATTTAAACTGTCCAGAGCTTCAGCTATGTTGCTCCACATGTTTCTGTCTGTCTGCTGGAAGTTTTCAAGATAAGAACAAGACCCATAGGGTGAGCTGCCATGCCATCTGATGAGCAACAGCTGGTGCACTTTGGTGAGGGTGCACCTGGAGATATGGCCCTTTTGGCCAATATATGATAGACGGTTTGTAGCAAATTAGGATAATTTTGCATTGGCTTGCCTTTTATTAAAAAAAACAAAAACAAAAACAAAAACCCAAAAGCTAGCTGAACCAAGCATTTCCCATCAATCAGTCACACAGCTGTAATAAAGGTCTGATTTCAGCTTCAGTCTTTTTGACAAAGTGATTTAATAAATAGTCCTTTAATATCAATAGCGAAATTTCTACTTCGAAAGATAAGAGATGAATATCACTTTTTGCAGATGTACTGTAACCACATGGTTTTTTGCATGCATCACTGTCTCTTGTCCCAGCTTACCCTCAGGACACGTTCTGCCTCTTTCCCTAGATGGATATATTGCAATGAGCATTAATTTGATCAAAGACCACCTGCTTCTGACAGACTAAAATTACTTTCTCTTTAAAGACTGAGCTCCTTAAGAGGGACACTCCTGCGACAGCTCTGTTAAGCTTCGGTGGTCAGGTGCTGCTCTCTAGGCTTCCCCGGCTACCACCAGCCCACAGGGCTTTCCTTATTCGGGCTGCTCTGCTGCTTAACTTGGGTACAGATGACTCTGTCGTAGGGATGAAATCTTCTTGCCAAACTGCCTAAATATCTGGAGTCCCTGTTGGCTTCCAACATATCCCCATTTCTCAAACACTTGCTGGGAGCATGGAGGGGCTACCTTTTCATTTTGAGAGGCACATGGCTGGTGTAACCACATTCAGCAAACACCGTTTGCCTATGCTTTTGCAGCAGCATTGCTCTATATTTAATAGTTGGGGTTCTTTTGTAGAAAACATAGGCAGATCAGGGGGCAGATTCAGTAGGTATGGAGTACAGTATCCACTGCAATTGATATGGATTCAATTTTTGAATGTGGAACTTTTCTCTGTATCACTGGATGCTTCTAAGCTCGTAAGGTTCAAATAAGTCCTCCCTGCCCCAGGATTTGTGGTTTTGTTTGGAAGTGGCATTAATTGCTTTTAAGTAGGGAGCAGGCTAAATTGGCTGACATATATCACTCGATATGAAAGCACCGGCTAAAACTATTAAGTGAAATGCACTGCATCTTATGTAGAGAGAAATTATGTGACTATTGTGCAGTCCCAAGAGATGCAACAGAATATTATTTATCTTTGATTATTTCCTCCCTCCACGAAAGACATGATGTTGTGGACACCAACGTGAGTCATAGTTAACTTTCAGAATATCATTAATCCCTTTGTTCTTCATCAGGTCACGCGTGCTATTGATGCTTGAGATGATGAAAGGAGCTTTACTTCACAAGACCCTGAACTTGCTACACTCCTTGCTTTGACAAAGGGAGAAATGAAATTGCATCAGCGTCATAAAAATGGCAGATTGCTCTAAATAGACATATTTTACCAAAGCACTTCCTATTATGCTACTAGGCATAGATAGTGGACTTATTGTTGACACAGCTCTGGATATTTATATTCCTTCTGGAATAGCACAACGTGATTCTTAATGTCGTGTGGAGCTTGACAATAGGATTGCAACTGAAGGAAAGAGAACTGGTTCTGAACTGTGTTCTGAATTTCAATCTGCACACAATTAACTTTTGCATGAAGGCTGAAGGGTAATGAGGAAAAAACTTGCTTTTATTACTGGAGTTAAATTTTATGGAGCATTTTTTTAATCTTTCATTGATTAGTGACCAGTATTATTGAGATAACTCATTTTTAAAAGCATGTTTAAATGAATTTGCAGTAATGATGGCAGCATATAATAATAATGTTCCATTCTTGGAATAAGAAATGCATCTGTTTATTCAGCATAATGCTTTAAATTGAGCAAGAGGGCATATCAGTTTCTTAATTCTATTTTTATCACTGTCACTTAAGGTGTTTGGAATGTGCAACACCAGTATTACTTGTGTACATTACTTTGAAATTCATTTTAGTGTGCAGGAAAGAATGTTTTCCATATACAAGAATTAGATGTATTGGTTTCAGTACCCCCAGATATGCACCCAGCTTGCACTGTTGTGGATAAGGAAGAAAGTGCTTGAAATAGCTTCCTGTACACACAGCCTTTTCACATTATGCCCACTTCTAGCAAGAATTCATCCCTGAGAACAAGTGGTGGAAGGGCTGCTAAAGCCTCTTTATGCTGTACAGTTCCTCCAACATAACCACTGCTGGGTTGAGCTCAGAGCCAGATACGGGCAGTTTAATGGAGGAGAAAACATTTCAGCTGTTCTCACATTAAGAAACAAGGAGATTTTACTTTGACCTCTGGAGTACATGTGCACTCTTCCAAAACATCACCCCACACGAGGCTCCCACCCCATCGGATGTTTTTCCTTTTTTCACCCTGGTCTCCACTTCCTCTTCAAGGACCAGACCCACGTGTTGCAGTCATGCTGCTCACACACTTATGTATGTGAAGAGGACAGGATCGCTACCGAGAGAACCAAAAAGGACAAATTAACGACTTTGTCTCAGAGATGGATTTGGTGTCTTTCTCCTTTCAATACACAGCCCTAGGCAGGATCAAAATCCAACTTCTGGCAACCTGCAGTAGCCAGAGCTGTCAAAACCACATCCTTTGCTAGCTCTCTGAAAACCCTCTCTGCAAGGCAGATGCTGGGCCAGGAAGGAAAAGGAAACCTCATCTGCCGTGCAGGCCTTCATTTTTGGAGTTGGGAAGAGTCTGAAAGCTTCTTGATGAGTAGCTTGACAGACGTCCCCACTCAGCTGAGATGCTGGCCACAGCAAAGCTGGCACAGCAAGAAATACCACAGCTGGTGCTTACCAGAGCTGCTGGTTCTGGCAAATCAGGAGAGAAATGGATTTGTCACATCCCTGATGTATTTTAGTTTAAGATTGAAATGAACTGTGAGGAACACTGTAGTCATAGTGATGATGAACAGCACAAGTGCACATGAACGTGTATTTTATTAGAAAGCTATTGCTGTACATATTCGTTATTTGCTGACTGACTCCTGTAGGCAATAAACACTCTTCTAAAATGCCACTGTCTTGGTGGCAGGATTTTCTACATTATTTTAAGATGAAAAGGTTTCAATTTTCAGAATCTCCCCCCAGCTAACACTTACGTGGACTTAGCTTTATGTTTTTCAGAAAGATGATACAACTACCCACTTGAAAAAACACCTGTTTCCCTTAAGTATTTAGATGCTGAGTTGAAAGCAGCTTACAAATACCTATCATACATAGCTAACAATCCTATTTAATTCTATCATATGCACTTGGGCATCTAAAGAGAAAATAATACAGCTGGTTTGCTTCCATTGTGCTAAAGACTATTGTGAGAGAAACAGAAAAAGTCTCCTGTTCATTTACAATATCTGTGAGGAATGATGTGTGAGATATCTTCACAATAAAAGATTAGAACTGAGATAAATATTTTAATAAACTAATTTTTATTTTGGTTCAAAAAATTCTTATTTTTATGGCTAGACAAATGAGCATAAATTACTAATGTTAAAAAGGCATTTTTCCACTAGGGGAGAGAAATAAAATAATCCAGCACTACAATAGCATGATGTTGCTATTTCAGATGTCTTATAATCAGTTTGAACAGTCTGACTAATGAGATACAGCCAGAGCTCTGTTAGGGAATAGATAATCTTTTTAATATTACAAAAAAGGTAATTAGACAAGGATATTTAATATGAAATTAAGAAAAATGTAATATGAAGATATCAAAATAGGTACTTGTCATGTGTAGGCTCTAAGATGTATTTATAAATTTGTTGACTCATAAGATACAGAAGGCCAGTTTCATCTAGAAAAAAAAAACCACTGCATTTGGAGATACTGTGCTGCCCCCATCGATGTCCTGCCTAGATCCAGAATAGGATCTACTAACTACTGTTTAGACATAAAAATACTGTCCACCTATTTTGATGTCTAAATGTCAATAGCTTGCCAAATTCTTCTGAAAAATCCAGTGCTTACAGTCTGCTTCATAAATTACCCATTTAAACTAAAAGCTGTGACAAAGATGGTTCTAACTAGCAGAGAAAATGCACCTTCTGTTGTAGCATCTTCCCACCCCCTGTCCATTGCTCCTAACTGGTGTACTAATTTATTCTGGATAGTAATGTTCCAGTTATGCTTTCAGCACAGCAGCAGTAAGCTCTGTTGTATTACTTTAAACTCTGCATGGTAAAGCAAGAAGTGGTGAGACCTTTACTTAATATAATGAGTATTTTTCCATTATAAAATGTCTTGCAGCAGTAGCTGAGGAGCTGTTGTTTCTCCATGCTACAGTTTAGCACCAGGGTTTGAGTCAAAAAGCCAGGATCCCTTTTGTTGTCTTTATAAAAACAGAAAAAGGCGAGTTACTGACTTTCACGTTTTCCACATATAATTTGTTTTGACCTGAAACACTGACAAAACCCCTTAAAATTCCATAAAACTTACTCCTATGCTGTTCCAACATTTCAAGATAGCATTGCATATGGAAGAGATGCTGATCATCCAGTCACTCTTCTGTCCCCTCAGATCATCAAAATATTCCTTGGTTGACAGGAGATGTGCCCTAAACTGACTATGCACAGTGTACCTGCTCACCTCACAGAGCAAGTGGCAGTGCCTACAATTTCTCAAAGCCACATCTGTAGTTGGAGACAATAAAACTTGGCTATGAATTGCTAAGGTCAAGGCAAGTCACCACAAAGGCTTTGTTTCCCTTAGCAGGTATCAAAGACCAGTGAGAGCAGATCTGTAAAGCAGCTGGTTCTGACAACCTTCCATCTTTGCAGTACACATTTGAGGATGTCTTCCTTCAGCCAGGCTGAAGTTGGTCCCATGGACTGCACAGCTATTGACACCTGGACTGCACCTTCCAGTTTAGTTTCATGCCAAAGGAATCATATCTGTGTGTTCAGGGAGCCCTCCATAATGTGAATCAAAGCATAATCATTAAGGAGGACTGAGTTGCACTACGGATCCAAACTCACATAACAAAGCAGATGCACTCAAAAGAGAGCAAATGGCTGTGTCTTCTGTGACTGAAAGGTGTCATTTCTCTCCAGGGAAGTTAGCTGTGTTCTGCTCCGCAGGGAGCTGATCTTCCAGGAAGAAGATGATGAAAATCCAATGCCAGGTGAGGAGCTGTGGCTCTGGTGCATTGCTGTTGCAATCACATCTTAAATTGTATCAGTCTGAACATTTGTTTTACTTACTGAGTATTTATTAGTAACACAGTGTATGAACCCACGGAAAGAGAATGGTGTAACTTCTGAACTTTGCTCTCTGTTTCTAAGGAAAGAGCAGGAAAAGGACACTGCACTATGTTGTGTTTATAGAACCCTGTTAACTCCAGCACCCTTATTGATTGTCTTATAATGTAGAATTATGTAGCATAGTTGTATCGATTTATCACTTAAAAAGTTGTTCTCTTAGGTCTGATTGCCATTTTCATTTTATTTTCTGCTGAAATCAACACCCAGCTGATCAAAGTGTGAACAAGTGGCAGCTGTGGCCAAATTTTTCTTTGAATCTGAACTAACTATTCCAACACCCCTCAGCCTGAGCCTGGCCCCAAGAAGGTCACACAGACTCAGCCCTGACAGAAATGAATGCTGTCTAGAAAATTAGCAGTCACCATGATAAGTGTGTCTGAATTGGAAAGTTCCCTTTCACTTGAAGCATGAGGTTTCACAGTCCAACACAACACCTCACTAATGACTCTGGCTAATATCGTGAGATGCTAATTATGAAAATGCCTATGGGATGCACTCATAATTAGTCAGACTGCAAAAAATAAGTGGATATATTCTCAAAAGATCTGCTCATACAGAGCCTAGATGACAGAAAACCAACCACACCCCCATACCTAAGCATTTATTTTCTCACTTGCATGTATAGTATATTCCTGGATCACCGGTTCCTTTCTTTAACTTTCCCTCTCTCTGCCCTTCATTTTTTTCAGTTGTTAGGCTCAAACATTGAAGTCTATTTACTATTCATCTTACCATGACACTTTGGGAGAGAAGCAAAACCTTTCATTTGAGAGCTTGAAAAATGACATGAAAACATTTCAAGCAGAAATTGATCCCTTGTTTTTACTATCCTGAAGGTCTAGCCTGAAGGACTGCAGTCCCTGGGAAGAACCCTGGCAGGAGCAGGGAGCAGCATGAGGAGGAAGGAGCAGCAAAGAGGAGCTTTTATAGACTGACCACAGCCCCGTTTCCCCATCGCACTGTGCTGCTTGGGGGAGAGGAGTTGGGGATGAAAGGGTGAAATTGAGCCTGCGAAGAAGGGGAAACAGGGGAAAGGTGTTTTAACTTTTGTCTTTGTTTCTTGCTATCAACTCTATTCTAATTGGCAATAAATTAAATAAATTAATCCTCCCAAGTTGAGTCTGTTTTGCCCATGATGGTGTATGATCTCCCTGTCAAAAAAAAAAAAAAAGCTGTTTCAACCAATTTCCTCCTCCTGTGCTGTTTGAGGAAGGTGAGTGAGAGAGCAACTTGGTGGGCATCTGGCAGCCCACTCAAGGTCAACCCACCACAACAAGCAAGCATCCCTGTCTGACTAGAAGGGGGCAATCAGAAAATTTGAGGAAGCTGAGAAATGAATCACAAGCTATCACAAAATCTGATGACATGTGAAGTCTGAGGTTGCCTTGAGCCTGTGACCAGGTGCTCTGTATAATCCAAACTCTGGTAGCTGCAGAGCAGCTGATGCATATTAAAGTGAAATAAAGAATATTTGAAAGTTTACCAACTAAAGTTCACTTGGAAGGTTTAGTGTTTGTTACAATAAACATTTTGAAAAATCTTAGAAAATTTAGAGGGACAAGCCTGAAGAAGTTTTTGGTGGAATCAGTCAGTTTCCAGCTCAACTGAACTTCAAACAGGCTATTTCCATTTTTCTATGACAGAAAGACTCAGTAGTGGTTGATTACTTCACAAAAAATTCAAGAGCAATCCCTGTGCCAGGACTGTGTGGATGTGACTGGCAACTGGGCAGAGGTGGAGCAAAGGTTGCTCAGTAAATCCTCAGCAGTATGAAGAAGCAAGACCATAAGCGCCAGAACCCCAAAGGATCTAGCTGCACACCAAGCCCACCACTATCCCTCAACAGATCATCTGGGAAGCCACTTGTTGCCTTCCAACACCTGGACTTTCTGCATCTCACCACCCCCAGGTAAGCAGTATATATCCTCCAACCTCTGCCCTTGTTCCTAGTGGAACAAGATTTCACTTGGAAGATTCAGATTTTAATTACTGCACACATAAAGTGTGATTGCATTTTTTGCTTACTTTATACTTGTCAGCGTTGCAGCTATGCTGGAAAACTCACTTTTGTATCAGTTGGATACTTCTGAATCCTCAATGCTGAGTCAGAAAAATTACAGTTCTTATGTATGAGTCATTATCAATTTTACTATTTTAGATCAAAGAAAGCAACACCATCTGGACTTTGTGGCTTCTGTGACTTATAAAATTACAATAAATCTGAAGTAATTTCATGCATATACTTTAGGGAAATTATATTGGTTTCTGACGGTTCTAGGTCATACAAGATGCAATTTTATTTAGCTGTTTCCATCCTCATATTTCAGAAACTGATATTTGTGTATAATTCTACTTAGATTGGTATGCCTTTTTTCAACTTGTATGCAAAATATCAATCATTTCTGCTTTCAGTGGAGGTAAACAGCTATGAAATTTTCTGTGGACTGACATATGACATTGCATGAAGAATCTCTTTCTTGTCTTGTCTAAAACAAGCCATTTATTCTGAAAATATAGATATATCATACCTTTTGTGAACTGTGACATAACAACTTTTATAACAAATGTATTGGAGATTCAGGGAGATAATTAAGTAGTCCGAGCCACATACATATTTTGCAGCTACTGCTTACAGATTAAAACACTATTCATTTTAACAAATGAGAATATAACTCAAAAGCAATAAAAAGTGTGAGAAGATTATTGATATCTGAGGTTAAATTTTGACTAAGCCAATTGCTCTACAATACTAGTGGCCTTTTCACATACATACTAAGTGAAATCCTGTTAAACAGATAAAAACTACTCAAGAAAATAAACTCCCTCATGTTTCTATTTTGGATTAAAATATTACACCTCTGGACAAAAATGGAACAACACAGAGCTGTCCTGGTACCTGGAACACTGCTATAGGGTCAGGGTCCTCCATGTGCTATCCTTTACAGTGTAGCTGTGAAACCTTGCTACAAACTGCTCTAGGATTGGACCTTTTTGCTCCCTTCTTCCTGTCATTCTCACTATTTAACTTTGCACAAAACAATTAAATACCTGCTGGGCCAAGGAGAATATTCTCTTTGTGGAAAAGACGAGTTACGTGCTGTCAGCCAGAGCAGAGCACTGCTATTCCAGCTCTCTGCTGTGGACTGTAAAAATCACAGCGCTACCCCAGGTTTTGAATAAAACCCTGCTTTTACAGCCCTCTAGGAGAAAAAAAAAAAAAAAAAAAAAAAAAAAAAAAGAAAAAAAAGAAAAGAAGCTGTTCTACAACTTTTTGTTTGTTATAGAAAGGGCTTAGACACTTAAGGTTAGAATGTTTCAGGTCAATGAAACCCTGAACTCCTGCAGTTCAGCGTTAGGTTGCTAAATGGTGCTACTTAAGAGACTTCTATGTTTCCTGCTAGCTAGATAAAGCAACTAGCTAGAGGAAGCAACTCCTGGTTAGACTGCAGGCTTTGGAGCATCCTTACCTTAGATACCCGTATCTCTTCAAGGAAACAAAACATACTCTGTGCAAGTGAGGATCTTACAATTTCTTCTAGCCAAGAATTAGGTATGTTAGTTATCTAACAAACGCCAGCAAGTAATGTTCAATGGGTGGATGTCCTTAAACTGATAGCCCATGTTGATGCATCATTATGTTAGACACCAAGTCCTCTCCTCAAGCATGGCTGACTCTTCCAGATAAGACAGGCTCTTTTGCAGTCTGTGCACCTTTCAGTCTCCATAACTGCTGTTGTATGAAAACTAGCACAAAATATTTCAGATTTATAAAGAATAATATTAGTACATCAAAGAAGGAGGATCTCCATTATGAAAATGTCACTATTAACATTTTAAAAGAAAAAAATGATACACTTGAGGCAACTGAGTAACCAGTTATAATGACATTATTAAAACTCACAGCATGCTGAACTCACAGTTTAAGAAATGAGATCTCTGCTACTGTTTACAGACATTAGGTATTTTTTATTAATATAATGAATATTTTTGTCTCCACACTAAATGATTAAAATAAAAGTGGGGCAGCATAATGAAATTGCTAAAACAACTGTTAAAACACTTCAAGGAGCAAATGAAGCCATTCTTTCATTGCTTCAGTTGTCAAGTCAAGGAAATAGAGAAGTTTCATAGATCCTTAAAGAAAAGGAATACTTTTTGTTTGTGTGTGTGTTTGCCTGAACTTATATGCATATCCATGGTCTTATGCAGTAATGCAGACTTCAGCCTGAGATCTAACACCAAATGTTTTATGTAGAACAACAAGATTGAATCTAGTCACTCAAAAGACCCCAGTTAAACAGCACATGTATTTCCAGATGCTTCCAATGCTTTCCTACTCACAGCCCTTTTAAAGCATTCTTTTGTCTTTAAAAGTATAGCCAAACCTTATGTATTTTCTGCTCAAGAATGTCCTATATGAACATTTAAAAATGCTGCATCTTGCTTTTCATTTCATGTAATATGACAATAAATTTAATAACATTTTCTGGATGCAATGGGAAGGTGCATGTCTGTGCAGTGGAGAGAACTTTTTAACAGCATTGCTGACCTCTCATTTGCAATTAGTTTTACACAATTCTCATTTCTCTAAGATGTATGTGCATGGCATGGCAGTAGAATAAATCTAACATAGGCAAGCAAGAAAATACAATATGTTTTCTCTAACTACACTATTAATCATTACATGGTCTCTGTTACATTGACAACTGCAGCATAAAGTTAATTTCTCGAAGAAACTCTTTGGTATATCAGGTCATTATCATATTCTTACAGATAACATACTCTTACAGATTTTTCTGTCAAGAATCCGGTACACTTACTGGCTACATGTTTTAAAACAGGGCCAAGGACCATTCAGTAGCCATGTGAGGTCAAATGACACAGCACACCACCTCCAGACAACTTTCTCCCCTCCCCAGAGTAGCTTTGTCTGCACCACCTTAAGGGGACAGTCCGCTTGCGCTTCTACTCCTCAGTGCCTAGGAGGCAGCTGGTTGGCAGAGGTCAAAAATGAGCAAGGAGCATGTAACAAGCAGTATGAACCATCTAAGGCCAGTGATCAAGCCTGTACTCTGGCACCGTTTCATTAACTACTGTACCTGTAGCTATAGTGACTTCTGAAAGGAAAGTCCTTCCAACACTTCACCTTGACTATTTAGCATATATCTATGCAATGCTTTTCCTCCTGCCTTTTGAAGGGGAATTTGGATCAGATTAGGATGAAATGGTGTATTTCTGTGTTTCTTTTGCTACTTCGGTCATCCTAAAGCAGGCTTATCTAACTAATATAGGTCTCACGATGGTGCTGCAAGGTATTACGGGTCATATGGTAAGGAGTTTGGGTTGAACACACATGTCCCACTTCATCAACAGTCTGTTCATGCTCCAAAAATGCCAGTAACAAGATATAATGGCAGGAGCTTGAACTTCGCTATCATGCTCTGCACGCTGCCCAGAGCCTGGGCCCAAGGCTCTAAAAGCTGAGTATTAACCAAGTAGGGGCTCAGACGCTGGCTTCATCTCAGGGTTTATATATGTCCTTACAATGACATGGGCTGAGGCCAATGGCATAAGGTTCAACTATGTCAAGTGTTGAGTCCTGCACTTGGGTCAAAACAATGCCATGCAGTGATACAGGCTTAGGGAAGAGTGGCTGGAAAGCTGCCTGGTGGAGGACCTGGGAGTGGTTGACAAACAGCTAAATATGAACCAGCAGTGTGCCCAGTTGGCCAAGAAGGCCAACAGTATGCTGGCCTGTGTCAGGACCAGGATGGTAAGCAGGACTAAGGAAGTGATTGTCTCCCTGTACTCAATACTGCTGAGGCTGCAGCCTTTGACTACTGTGTCCAGTTTTGGGCCCCTCATTACAGGAAAGGTATTGAGATTCTGGAGTGAGTCCAGTGAAGGGAAACAAAGCTGGTGAGGGGTCTGGAGAAAAAGTCTTAAGAGGAGTGGCTGAGGGAACTGGGGTTGCTTAGCCTGGAGGCAAGGAAGCTCAGGGGAGACCTTATCGCTCTCTACAACTGCCTGAAAGGAGGGTGTAGTGAGGTGGGGGTTGGTCTTTTCTCCCGAGTAACAAGTGACAGGACAAGAGGAAGTGGCCTGAAGGTGCACCAGGGAAAGTTTAGGATGGGTATTAGGAAAACCTTTAGTGAAAGGGCTATCAAAAGCACAGGCTGCCCAGGGAAGTGGTTGAATCACCACCCCTGGAGATATTTAAAAGGCAGGTAGACACGATGCTTAGTAACATGGTTTAGTGGTGGGTGTGTCAGTGTTAGGTTGATATCTGGACTCAAAGATCTGAAAGGTCCCCTCCAACTGAGACAATTCTATAATTCAGTTCTATGACGTGAGGAAGAATTAATCTGAATGTGCTGAGAGATTGTGACAATTGGTTCACAGCTACTTCAGCAGTAGCTAGGAGCTAACTGCTTTTCATTCTCTCAGCAGTAACACAGGGTTGTGTCAGGGTCTGAGTAAACCCAGACAGGCATTTCCACAGCATGTGACATTTTGGTTATCATTGGGCTCCTGCAACCACCTCTAAGAGGTCTTTGCACATAAGCCATTCTCTTATTTCAGTACTAACTGATCCCAAGCATATTGAAGTTACTGAAGGTCTTTTTATTGATATTCAGTGAACTTTGGATCAGAGCTTGATTTTGACCAGATCTCAGTTATGGCAGACAGTAATGATATTATGCTCTTTTGATGTTGTAGTATTATGCATTAAGTATTGTAGACATGGTGTATTAGTAATGGATACTGTTCTGCACTTTCCTTTCAACCAAAATACATATATAGCAAACACTGCATCTGGTTCACCCTGCTTTTTCTCATTTCCATAATATTCCCATGTCATAATAGTAAAAATTTGCAATTCCCTTTCAAAGCCTGATGAACTTTCTGACTCCGTGACACTTATCACTAACAAAGTGTGTGAGCTGCAGTATATCTTTCGTCAATTTTAAATATTCTGCTTTCACACTTTGTTTTCTGCTTTGTTACTTTCTTAACGTTCACAAAGCCTGCTTACTTGACAGTATTAGATACATAGATCTTCCACAATATTCCTCTTTTAAAATTATTATATACAGATTTCTCTCCTCTCCCACACATACTCTCTTAATTTTAGTCACTGCTGTCAAGCTTGTCAAGACAAATAATCAAATCTGAACCAAGAATTCAGGCTGCAGATACGCTGTAGCCATATAGCAAGTCAGACTTTACATACCTTTTCTTAGGTAGAGTCATGTCTACTGCTTATCCCATAAAGGGATTTTGATTTGCTTAATCACTATGAGGCATGACAATACATATTGTACTGCATGGCTGTGGCAGAGAACTGCCATAGTGGGGTAGATCACAGATTACTGTTGAAAGGGTAGGTATGCTATCTACCCTAAAATCCTCGTACTAAACTCAGATTGCTCACCAGCCCCACTAATGGATGTGCAGGAGATGCTTCACTTCTACTGCCTCAACTATGAAGACCTGATACGCTCTTTCCTATGTTGCTGCCCTCAGCAGAAGAGAAAAAAAATAGCAAAATGCCACTGCAGCTGCTTTTAGAGGGGGAAGGTTGCACAAAGCAATGCAGGAAAAAGTAGGTAGGAAAGAAGACACAGAATGCTGTGCTGTGGAAGATGTAGGATGACTTCATCTATGGCTTAAACCTCTAACTTCATCTGTTCTTTGAATACGTTGCAGCTGACTCCATGGGGAGTCCACTCATGCACTGAACTTCACCACTCTCTCCTCAGGGCCACGGCATGTGGCACCCTTGAGGAAGAGAAGGCTAGAACAGGCAGATGGAGAAAACAATCTTTACAGAATCTCAAATGCATCTATATTCCAGACTGTGGTATAAGGTATCACTGCCCATGCAACACAACCATCTGCTGACCCTGTGAGGATGCCAGGACAAGTCAAAATTAGGCCCTGGTCTTTTTGCTTGCCTGTTAAGCAGAGCATAGGGAAAGGAGCATGTTAAGTCTAAGCACTCATACAGTGAAGGCACAGTTTAGGTGCTGGTCACAAGTCACAGGCTTCTGCTCAGTGTTCTTTGATGATGCTCAGGCACTGAGTCTTCTCCAGGTAAAGGAAATTATATTTATAAAAGTAACCCCCAAAAATTCATTAAAACATCACCTTAATTAATCTTTTAATGAATTCCTCTGGACTTTTTCAAATAGAACACCTATCTTCTTCAGGAATTTCTCTCTGACCCAGTACATCGTCAGGGTCAGTCAGTATAATTCAGTTTTCCTTCACCCTCAAAATGTCATGCTCCACTTATCTTACTCTCTTTATTCTGATAAATTCTGATCTGATTTTTGATATGTATTTTTAAAGAACGGAAATAACAGCTATATAATTCAGATACTTTGAAACGCCACTGCTTTATTTGTCTTTTGGGGTCCGCCTATAATTTTAGTAAGTTTGGGGGTAAAAACTATACTGCCCAAATTTCATTGCAAGTACCAAGCAGCAGAAAATATTAGAGAACAATAGACACATCTCTGTAAAATGGCTTAATTTAAGTTACTTTTCAAGTTATTTTTCAGTTCACAGTGTTTTCACAGAGCTGTGAAAGGGAACTGAAAGAGCTTTTTTGAAGGGAACAATTAGATAAATACATTTCTTCTGCTGTGCTACAAAAACCTGAATTATTCAATTTTTGCTCAACTGAAATGCAAAACCCTTTTCAGTGACTACTCAGGAATTAGATGGCACTTTCTTCTTACTCTCCCTGCATCTGCCACTCCTTATTTCAGACAATTGATAGAACAGATGGGGTAAAATCAGCTATTCCTCAGTGACGCTATTTTTCTTGCTTAAAAGCAGAAAATATGGATAACTTGTAACCACTCTTATTTTTTATCTCAGTAATCTTGGGGCAATATATTTAAAGCAAACACATACCCATTATAACAGCAGCGCATCGGCAGATGCTAACAGGCAGCATATTAACTTACACAGGGATAATTATGTTTAACTGATATTAATGGGTAAGGAATAAATAATATGAAGGTTGATATAGCATGTGTAAGCTTTTAGCAATGCCAATCTTTAGCCTGTCAAGGAAAAAAAAAAACAACCACCTTATAAACCTTATAGTGCTGGACTGCAGCCCTGAGGAAATCTTAAAAAGTACTCCAGGAGGGAAAACAAGAAAACTCGGCTTTAGAAGAGCTCATGGAAAGAAATCAAAAACCACTTCAGTCAGAGGTGTTCTGCAGTGTAGCTCTTCCATGGAGACAGAGATGACAGAGATCTGTTGCAAATGATCCCTGGTCAAGTGTCCAAGTGTGCTGAGGAAACATTCTGCTTATCCATGGCCATCAGTCAATCTGTCTTCAGCTGACAGATTTATTAACCTCATAACTAGAGAAAATAAAAGTGCTTATGTAAAGAGACAGTGACTACTTTCGCTTAAGATTTATGAGCTTTTTCAAGAAAAAGAGCAAAAATACTATATTCTCATCTGGAAAGTCCCTTGTCAATTCTCAGAAGTATAATGGTCTTGTTCATTTGGATATTACAGATTGTTTAATTGCTAGATTGTTCTATATGGGGTTTTTGTTGTGGTTTTTTTTTTGTTGTTGTTGTTGTTGTTGTTGTTTTTTTAAAAATACAAATACATATATAAATATATGTATGTGTGTTATTTATATGAGAAGCATTCCAGGTGATGTTAAAGATGTTTTCTACAGAGAAAATGAGGGAACAAACATCCATTTGATATAGCTTCTTTGAAACAAAGAAAGGAGATTCTACCCCTGAATATTCCAAATGGTCAGGTTAAAGGGCTTATTCATGAAGCAACTTTCCAAATATCTTATAAATTACATAAGCTAAGAGTTTGGGTTTTTTTTGTTACTAATATGTCTAACATTTTTCAACAGCTCAGTTTTTTAACATGTATCACAACTGTGGCATGAATTACTAGTAATAACTGCTGTTATTAGTGTAATGTGATCACTTTCCTAAGCAAAGTTTGGGATGCCATTGCTGTATTTGGGACATTGTAGCTTCTATCTTTTTTGTAGCATTAATTACACTTATAATTAAGCTTATATACTTTTAATGGATAATTATGAGCTGAATGCCCAACCTTATTGTAAATCACCAGTGGTTTGGTGAATACACATGACCAACATACTAAAGTTTTCAAACAAGATGCTGATCTGACTGTGATTTCTGAATTTATACTTCAATTTATCCTACTTGGTTCAGCAATCACTAACAAGGCCAAAACCAAACTTAATCCAGTCCTTGCAAGAAAATTAACTTGTAGTCTGGAGACACAAGGGATTATATTTAATAGAGCTTAGAAAGCTAGGAGATGTTAAAGAAAACCTGTGACTGTTTAGCTGTACTACAGCAAATGATGAAAAATAAGTTTTCACATTGAAAACATTCACTGGTATACTCACAAAGAAAAAGAGACAAACAGAAAGTGTTTATTTGATTTAAATCCATTTTTATTTAGGTATTTCAATACCTGGCCAAATATTAGTCTAGCTAAAATGCCAAACACTAAAAAAAAATCCCAAAGTACAAAGGAGTAATCCTTTGGAGAGAAAATGTCCATTTTCATTTTCACCTTTCTTAGCCCAGATAAATATTTAAAGCACTCAGACACATCTCTTTAGATTGCATCTGGACAATAACCTGAAATGTATCATTTAGCTTCTATTTCACTTGGTCACACACTTCGTATGTGAAAGAATAATCATTTTGACTGTTACTAAACAGCAATAGTCTAATAATGCTTTGCTTCCTCTCAAGTATTTCACAAAAGGCTTTAATTTTCTTGGTGTGGAATTACAAATACTGAGTTTATGGCTAAAGCCATTCTATTTAATAAATCAATATGACCGATTACTACTTATTCAGGTCCTGGAAAATATAGCGTTCTAGAACAAAGTGATCCACATTGCAATGAAAAAAAGAATTCATACCTCAGAAATCTATTATTACTGAGCAGAATCTGCTATCAGGATGCTACAATGCATTTATAAATAATGCATGAAATTGCCTTGTTTGAACTATTTCCAGACCTCTCATGGCATAAGAGTCCAACAGTCTCTCACTAAGTTCTTTTAGATATTCCACACAAGGAGGGTTTAATGCTTCAACACCAAGTTTACTTATCTGATACATCTGGCGTTACATGCTATTTTGATTTAGAAGAGTGAGACAGCAATATGCTGAAATCACAACACAGGCATAATACAGGAATTGCAACCTACAGCTAAACCACAAGACAAAGGGCATGCCCACCGCTGGTCCCCGTGTGCTCACCCTCACAAAGCACATCTACTCCTTTGGAGCGTTCAGTCGCCTTTACCATGAGACCTCTTGACCTTGCCTTATACGTTACGGTAGAGTAGGACTCAGGAAGCTGCATACTGCTCTTGTTCTGCAGGCTTTCGGTACACTGAGACTGAAAAGTATGCATTTTGGGTTCTAATTTCTCAATATTTGACCTTTCAATCCAATGGTCCATTCACATAGTTATCTCAATGCGATTCAAAATTTACATTGCAGTAGCACTCAGAGGAATCAAGTACCTTTGTAATTTCATTGTACTAGGCACTGTCTGAAAGCTTATGAATATGCATTTCAGGTCTGTAATTTTAGAGAAGTGACTAGGATACAGATTACATAAAGACCACATTATGCTAAACGTGTGCATTTGCTTCCTAGGCACTTTCTTAATTTTTTATGCACCACTTTTTTCTTAACTTTCCCTTTTGCAGAACTTCCCTCCTCTGCAAAAACTTCCAATCCATTATATCTGCAGAAGTTCTATTTTTCTAGTTCACCGGGCTATCAAGATTTATTATTTCTGGAAAATTACCCATGCTTTTCAAAGGAGAAGTTAAAAAGTAGGAGACCTTTATATTTTTTAAGGACCTAGCATTTTTAAGCAATTCATAGTGAATCCTTCAGAAAGATATATTCCTTAATACTATTCTTGAGCTGGATCAATTTTCCTCATACTGTAATGGTTAGTCAGGACTCTACAATTTCAAGAACAAATTCTCAGATCAAAGTTCAGTGGCTCCAATCGATACTAACTGTGCTTCAACATCACCCACCACTCATTTAAGACTAGTGATGCCACCGCCTGTGACCTCCAAGACAGCCTATATTCCTATCTGTAGTACTCTCTAGTTTAGACTAACTTTCACTTAAACAGAATAGAAAATAAAACTAACAAGCTAAGGTCCTGCTGCTACATTTGTTCAAAGGAATAGGAGGGAAACCTAGGAACTCAAGTTCCTCTGACTCTCCAGTGCACCTTTTTGTTTGTGCCCCTCAATGATGAATGTTTTCAGTTTCTTTTTTCCAGCTTGTGGTGACCATTCTCATCCACAGGTTTCCCTTCTTAGCCCCCATTTCAATTACACTCTCACTGATTTTTCATCTCTAACAATAGTTTTTTATTCTCCCAAACTCCACATCTTTAACTTTTAAATTCAACATGAACATAAGCTGAACTCAGCATCTTTCCCCTAAAACTCTTCTCCCCACTTCCTACTCTCTGTATCATAATGATAGGGTCACATTTTTTCTTTGAACACCATACTGGTGAAACTCAGTCAAGGTCAAAACCAGCAAATGGAGACACTATTGAATTGTATAGGAATTATCAGCTCCAAATGAGACACACTATGGAAACATAGTAGGTATGGGCTGAGGGCAAAGATTTAGGTGTCAAACTTCTGCCCATTTCACTGAATCAAAAAGTCCAGGGAGGGCCAAGAAGGTAGAGCAGGGAAGGTGGTCCATAGCTACAGCTCTCCTGGGCTGCCTTTGAGTCACAGAGGATGTGGTCAGCTCTGCTTCATGAATTCCTGGCCTCTGGGAGGTGACAGATGACCTCATGATGCTTGCTAGCCAACTTCTGGTCTACTGGCTTGCTACACAATAATAGAGTAATTCATACTGCAAGGGACCTCAGTAGGTCATCTAATTCAATATCCTGCTACCAGCTGAGCCAACTATGAAATACAGCTGGCAGCAATGTGCTTTGCATCCCTCTCCTTTGCCCATCTGGCAAGGATGGGGGGTGCTCTGGCCTTTCTTTCAGGTCTTGGAAACTGCCCCTGTTCCGCCAATCCTCTCCTATGGCTCCATGATCTTGCAGTGATGTTTGACAGTGCTGCAGAGCTGGGGGCCAGTCCCAGCAGCAGTCTTAGAGGTCTCCCTGCCATCCTGTGCACTGGTGGTAATGTTCGAGTTCCTAAAGGTGACCTGAACTCTAGCTTCTTTACTTTGCGTTCATCATGCATCACAGTGGACAAGCATCCTAGGTGACCAGGCAAGCTAACTATTATGAGGTCAGACCAGGCTGCTCAGGGCTTTTCCCACGTGGGTTTCAAACGCCTTCAAGCATGAAGACTCTCATGGCAACCTGTTCCAACTTTCCCTCTTCATGGGGAAAATGGTTCTCCTTACATTGACTCTGAACTTCCCTGGTTTCAATTTATGCATGTTGTTACCCATTATCCTGCCATGCACCACTAAGCCCAGCTGAACTCCATCTTCTTCATGACCTCCATGTAGCTATAGGAATGGTGCCCCCAAAGCCCTTGCCTCTTCAGCAGAACAGGGTCCATTCACGCTTTCCCCCCACAGGGCACATGTTCCAACTCCTGGACATCTCAGTGGCCCTCCACTGTACCTCTTTCAGTTTATCCATGCTTTTCTTGTCATAAGGGGCTCAAGACTGGATGCAATACTCGGGAGAGGATCTAATGAGTACCAAGTCAAGACAGATAATTGGTTCCCTCCATCTAAGGCCTACACTGCTGCCAATGTGGGCCTTCTTTGCTGCCAGACTACACTGCTCCTCATGTCCAGCCTGCTGTCCCCCAGGATTGTCAGGTCCTTTTCTGCAGAGCTGCTCCCCCACCATTCAGACCCCACCCAGTTTTGTCACAAAAAGCTTCTTTCCTTCCCAGGTGCAGCACTTGGTATTTGTCTTTGCTGAATTTCACAATGTCCCTGATGGCTCATCTCTCCAGGCTGTCTGGGCTGCTCTGGATAACAACCCTGCCTGTGAATGCATTGATAGGTCCTCCCTGTTTGGTGTCATTGCAAACTCTGCTGCCTCCTCCAGATGTTCAATAGCACAGCCCCCATAACCAACCCCTGGAGTACTGGGCTCCAAGGGCAGTACAATCCCTTTCCCTCCTCACGACCCCATCTGCTGGGCTGGTGTATTTCTTATGGTGGGGAGCCCCAGGCATGGAGCCAGCCCTTCTGCTCTGGTGTCACAAATGGCTGAGGAGAAAGAAGAAATTGCTTTTCTTGCCCCTTTGGCTCCCACCTTGCTCACAGAGCAGGGTCTGCTGGCTGCTGACTTTGCTACAAATCACCAGGGGACACCAGCTGAGCCTGGGGAGCCCAGGCACTGGGATGCACAGCTGCTCCCACACTGTTGGCACCAGCCTCCCCATCTGTGCAACATCTTGTGTTGTCAGCAAGATACAAGTGTTAAAAATATCTGAAAATTGTAAGAAACTTGGTAAACATAAGTAATGTAAAATGTAGGGTAAAACACACACTAGACAGGTGAGACAAGCATCAATTATTTCAACTATATGGCCTCAGGAGAGCACATAGTACTCATCTAGCAGCCTAAGGGCTCACATGTGACCTGCTAGGCTGAGGGAAAAACCCAACACACCAGACTACATCAGTTTTGTCCAGAGATGCTAATTCATTCCTGGTTTTCCAGGAAATCTCACTCTTTCTTTCCACACAAGCACCTAACTCCATTAGTCTGGGCTCCTGTCTCCTCTGTCTCCCTAGTACTGGTAGGGTTAACCAATTCAGGGTCTGAACCTGGACATGGGGAAAAAAAATACGCAGAAATAAAAATAACCAGAGTCTTGCTCAGAAAAGAGCAAGAACTTGAACTTTTTTCCATCAGGTAAGAAATTCAAATATATAATCTTTCTTACCAAAATTTCTCCAAATCTTATACATTTCCATGAAAAAAACTGGCTTTGATAAATGGGAATTTCTAATGAAAATAACACTGCTGCAAATGCAACTTGGCCTTTCTTCACTGATTGCTGATCAGATTCTAAGGCTTGCAATGTCTTCATCTTAATGTTTAATTAAATTAATGGGTCTGTCCCCAGCTCTTTTACAGACTGAAATAGCTGGACTCCTGGGGCACTAACAGGTCACAATGCCAAGAACAAAACTGTATGACATCCAGAAACAAGGCAGTAGCTCTCCCATAAGTCCATTAAAGACATGGGTAATACTATTGATTTTACACTGGAGATGACTCCCATACTCAGTGGCAGTAAAGAACTTCTAAATGACAAAAAAAACCCTACTTCTAGCTTGTATCCTTGTTGAGTCAGTGCTGCAGGTACTGCCATTGGGTTGATCCCAGAAAAAAAGGGGAGATCTCAAAAGGACATATTTTTTTTAGGGTTTTCTGTAGGATTTTACACACACCCCTCAATTAGAGTTGACTTGTTTGGGGCACGTTTCAGAGGCTGTTTGTGTTCTGGTTGAATTCCGATTATAACAGGTGTGGTGCAAAGACAAAGGAGCATGCAAAACCTGCCCCAAAGAGTTCACACTCTAGCCTTCAGAAAGTTCAAAGGAAATTTGAATCAATTAGACTGTTGTGTGAATAATATAGGACATGACTCCTTTTTTTATAACAGAAACTTATCACATATTTGCCCTTAAAGTAGTCTCCACAAGTATGATTTAGTGTTTCCTACACTGACCTCAGGATGTGAAGAGGATCCTGCCAACAGCCCTCCTTTCTGACCTGGGAGAATCTTCCTTGAAATGTTTAGTGAAAGGAAACTGAAGTGCGGGTATTTCTTCAAACTAATATTATTTAAAAACTAATCAGAGATGTTAGTGCTGTTTTCCCCCACTAATTAACAACATATAATGCAAATTTTACTACAATTTAATTACATTATGAAGGCAGAAAGTACTTTCTGAAAGCTTTCTCTTGCTCTTAGGGAATTAATCCCATTAGTATTAACAGTTTATCTGCCTAAATTCCTCATATATTATTATGAGAAATGAGCTCAAAGTTCAACTATTCAAAAAAAAAAAAAAAAAAAAAAAANTGCTTGTAAATTAAATGTTCTACAGACATTAAAATGAAAAGAGATGTACGGAATTTCAATGTGATTTTAGCTAAACATGTTATAAAAACTGGACTTTCAGTCACTTTAAGAAACACTTCATTAACACAAGTGATCACGTTTCTCAAATTCAAAATAGCGAGTATGCTACTTTCGGGAAAGATCTGGACATTGACGGAGGATACCTCTTTCCTGCCCAGAAAGGAAGGTGTGAAAGCATTCCTATTGACACTCTCAAGAGAACTGCTGATTCCTCTCCCTTTGGCTACATCAGGAAAGATTCCTTCTCTCCTCAGCTGCTTGGTGTTTAGGTTTAGATGGCCACATGCATAGCAGTGCCTCAAAGTGAGGTGTCAGAGAAGTGGCTTTTAGTTTTGGTAACTTCTTGACACGAATGATGAAATTCACACCTCAAAGCAGCTGTTTCAGGCTATGTGTCAGCTTAGGTAGATAAATTTCTTTGGTTATACACAGGTCAAGGTTTCAATTAGCTTGTGGGCTAAAGATCCATCAGTACAGAAAAAAAGAGAAACAAAGTCCATTCCCCAAATCATGATATTATGATGCAACTATCTAACTTTCAAAAATAGTGCAAAAGATAAGAAACAAGATATCCTAAAATTCATTTTGACCTAACCTACGAACTCAGATACCCACAGCAGAATATAAGGAGGCCACAAGAAAATCCACTGCAACTTCTCAGAGGAGAAATTTCAGATTAACCACCAGAGGCAAAAGACCACTGACCAGAGATGCAAAGGCAACTCTAATGAAAATTTTAATTATCATTAAATTTACAACTGGCCATTTTGAAAGTGAGTATATGTGCATTCTGAGTGCAAAGTTCAGACACAAAGGCTGAGGTACAGAAGCAAAGGAGTAAAGAACAAACACTGGAATGCTCTCAAACACTGTGAAGCTAGCCTACCTCAGAGTCCCTAGTTGAGATCAGCTCACATTGAGAGGAAACTGGCTGATTAGTGGGACATACTCTCACTTTGACTACTGGAATGAGAAGATCATGGTGCTTTTCTTATGAGGAAATTGATGCACATAAGTGGTTCCTACCGGGGTTTCTTGAAACCAAGTCCTACAAAAGAAGCTGAAAGCGCTCCATTCTTTCTTTGTTGTATACAAAGGGAAAAGTACTATTGCAGAGATATTTATGAAACGAATTTTCCCTCAACACAGTTGAAGAGTAATTGCAACTAATATGAATTTGTATTGATAGATCAGTAGGGTCTATCAGAGGTTCAGAAATGAAGACAGGTCTTTTTTCATGCAGTCAGGATATCCTCTAATTTTCTGATTCCACTTCTGAAGAACTTCTGTGATGAACACTGCTGGAAGCTGGAGCAAGAGATCCAAGTAGAATCTGATGTTGCCCTGTCTACCGAGCACCTCAATAAAACTGCCTGACTATGGATCTTTTCATTTTCCATTTTTTCTGTAATTTGATGGATACATATTTCCTGGGTTTATCTCATACAATGTACATGATTTTTCTACGCTTACAGTTCTGCCTGTGTCTATAGTAATGAAGGTCATAACTATCCTCAACAGGTCTAAATAATTAGGGTGTATAGTTAAAGCTTCAATGAATGCAATACAACTGAAACCTAGAGAAACTGATCTACAATTTGATTGCTTTAAAAAATACACGGCATGTATAGAGAGGAGGTAGTTTATCAAATGAATTAACTTCTTATAAATCATGGGACCACTAAAATAAAATCTGAACTCTGTAAGCTTAACATTGCTGATTTATATATAGATGTGATGCAAAGACAAAATAAAAAGTTAAACAAAGTGTCAGCTGAGTATATTTAATACTTATAAATGACACTTCAATCATAGCAAATACACAAACATTTTCTCTGGTGGTGGCAAAGTCCAGAATGAAAGAAATTCTAGAATCATAAATGCAATTAAAGATTATTTTCCGTCTTTTAAATATCAGACATATATTACCTTAGATTCAAAGCATAAACCATGAAAAGCATAATGCATAAAAAGCCTATGGCATGTTTAAAAACAAAAGCAGAAATATCAATGAAAACAATCAAGAAGACTTTATTTTTAATTAACCACTGACAGAAAAAAAAAGTGTAGTTTCTGTTCATTTGTAAATAGCTCACATACTCAGGTAATCTTTCTGGCTTCTACGAACAATCTTTTTGACCAAAATTCAGCCCAAAAAGGTGATTAAATAAACATGTCCTTGAACAAACTGTCAGTGCCAATGCTGGATTCAAGCAAGAAATTTAGAAAATTCATATACGTTTCGGAGCTGCAAGAAATAACTACTAAATTAACACCAGTTGTTATTTGACTTTTTCAAATATAACTTCTTGGTATTTCAATTAAAATAGGCTATTTATCACTTGCCTTCCCAGCACTGCTTATAAACTCTTACTTCTACATTTACCTCCATGCCCCCCAAGCTCCAATCTACTATGAAGGTTATTTGGAGATATCACTTCTAGTCTTTAACCTTTGAGAAATCCCTTCACTATTCCACAACAGGGACTCACAATCATTGTACCTTATTGAAATGAGATAAAGACAAGGCAGACAATATTGATTTTATTTGAATATAGAAGGAAGTACAGAACCAGATTCACAGGAGTTCTAAGGCTTTGCCTGTATATTTAGAAACTTTATTTCCTGTGAATCCAGGGTGGGGCTGGTGTTAAACTACAGTCAGGTATGTAAACACTGAAGAGCACTAAGGGCTACAAAGAATGTAGATTATAAAATCTTGGCCACTTTCTCAGACCTTCTGCTACTTGTACTGATGTTGCCCACGTAACACAGAAATTAATTACTCTAACTTTGGTCTTTAAATTGCTTCATGTACAATTGCAGTATGATTATGTCCTGTCTCCACTGTCATTTTACACAAGCCATGAGTACTTAAATCTTTTCACCTTTCTAATCCAGATCTAACCAAAGCAACATGTTTTTGAATACTTAGCATTTTCTTACTAAAAGCACTAGAGAACTGAAAACCTGTATTGACTAAAAGCAACATTTCTATTTTAGTCCTTGTCTTCCCCCTCCATTGACCAGAACTTCAGACACAGGCGCAGTTTCCTTTCCAATTCAACCTTTTCAGAATGTCAAAAGAGGGAATAATTTATACTTCTCCTTGAGTTACATTTCAGAAACCATCTTTTGAAAACAGTTCACTGAAGCAACTAGTCCTTATGTTTCAGAGAGAAATAACATATCCTTTTCTGTTATTTGGGAATTTCAAACTTCAATGCTCTAAGGGCTCCCCCGGTCTGTTATTTTTTTAGCCTCAGTCAAAGCTAAACAGAGATGATCAATCAAATGCCTGCTTAACTTTTACAATAAAGGCAAAAATAAAAGATGAAGGGTCCTCAGTACTTCAAGCTCTGGAAGCTGAAGCAACAAAATAACTAGGAAAAAGTCAACTGGATTTTGAATTTAGTGAGTGAGATAAAGTTAGGCAAATTATGGCAAATGCTGAATATCAAAAGACAATTTCAAATAAGCAGATCTATTAAAATGTGCATTATCTTACATGTAGGAAGAAAAATATTACCTACTGGAATTAAACCTGGACTAATATGGAGAGAATGATCTCTGCAGATGCAGAAGGATAGTATCACTTCCTTATTTTACTTCGTGAATTTTTTCTGTATTTTAAGAATGCCTTAAGAATACAAATACATACAGCCTACAAAACCCTGCATAAATCAAAAAGTGTGAGGACAAATACCATTAATTTAGTTAGGAGCTTATATTTGTCTGGCTCTATCTTAGTTACCAAAACTGCAACAAACTCTGTACACTACTGGTAAAGAGTAATTTATGGCTATTTAAGTAAAACTTCTGGAAAATAAGCTTAATCATTGTATTATCTTTCAAAATTATTTGAGAAGATGAAGTGTGTGAAGAACAAGACTCCAAAAATGCCCAAGGAAATTCTGATTTTAATCTTACATATAGCTATTACCAGCGCTTGTTAACTATTCACATGAAAGAGCATCAAAGTTAAGAATGAAGAAGAATACAACTTGTTCTTTTATGAGAAGAAGCAGTTAGCGCCAAGCTTCTGGAGAAATATGATCCTGTCAGAAGCTGTCTGGAGACCTACTGCTATCTCCCACATAGTTTCTGCAGAGATGTCAGTAGACGTTTCACTTCAGCACATCGATATTTTTGAAACTCTAACCTTCAAGAGGTAGAGAAGGGCATATCTGGACTTTCAAATGCACCTCAGTGTGTTACACGCATCGGTCCCACTGAAATCCATAAATTAAGGGTCCGTGCTGCTTGGACACTTTCAAAAACCTTGCTGTACCTCTCTCAATCTCTCTGTGTCTAAAAGTAACTGGCTACTTCTCCCTATTCAGTTCTGTAGGCCAGAGAATGTACTTTGAAATTAGTATTATAAGGTTTAATGAAATAAAACTAAAAATTATTTGGTGACCACAAATGGGACATCCCAGAAAAGAAAAACATGTTAAATATATCAGAAAATAAAACACCAGGGTAAAGGACAATCTACATTCCTTCAAGAGTGCCTTTATAAATAACAAACTTAATTGGTAGGAACAAGAAAGTATTTCTCAATTGATGAGTTTTTGGCCAAGAGTAAAGAAATTTTATAACAGTCAACAGCAAACTGGTTTTAGCTCGTTCATTAGCTTCTAAAAACTTGTGATGCTTTTTGAACATGATGAATCTGCTTAAGTAAGGGTTTAGACTAGTTTACAATTGCTTTGGTTTTAAACTAGTGTGTTGATTTAGATATAAACAATGTTCTAAACATTCCACACATATCATTGATAATCTAATCTGTGATAAAAGGTTTCTTTATCTGCTTACATTTCACATAACGTTTTGTGAAAACGTGCTGTTCTTTAATGTACTTGCTGCCTCTGGGACTCAAAATGTTACACAAATTTATCTTACAATTTAAATTATCTTAGCCATATTTTTAACATTCCTGTCTCCCAGACGTACACTTACTACATTTGCAATGTTCATGTCTACATTATATTATTTCGTAACTACTGGACAGGTAACTATCAGCTAGACATTTGATTGCCTTGCTATTGCAGTCTAAATAGTAATACTTTTTTCCTAACTTTTCCAGGAATCACTGAATTAACACAGAAATATATATAAAGGAAAACTGCATGCATCATGCATTGTTATAACAGCCCGGTGAATCCGGAGAGGATCTGTCATGCACAGATGTGTTTGCCCCCTTCTCAGGACAGTAAAGTGGATGTGATCCTGCTGAAAAGAGGCAGTGGGATCTGCCTACAAGTGATTTTATCACTTCTTGCAAGTCTGGGCTGCTGTATTCACATCAGTCACACCTGCAGGCAGCTTCAGCTGCTTTACAGCGATCCTATGCTTCAAATACAAGTGTGTCCCATAAGCCCCTACTGCCATGGCAGCTCTAGTTTCTTGACACCTTCACAATGGTTATGAAGATCAAATCCCATCATTCAGGAAATTCACTCTGTACCCAAGTTATTGCAATTTTGTTGACCAAGATTTTGTAATACTATCAGATAGAAATGGTTTGCTGCGATGCATGCACTGACCAGTGTAGCTCAGTTTTGACTAAATGTCAGATTGATTTATAACAGCTTGTTATCTCTCTAATCTTTTTTTTTTTTTTTTATTTTTTTTTTTACTTTTTTTCCTATTGGGAAACTTAGCATCTTGGTACCACAGGAATAAATATTAGTGGAATATAAACTGGGACACCAGAGGTTTCTGATGCCATTAGCTTAAGGTGAGAGGCTAAATCATTAGACGTTCTGGTGAAACCCTATAATGCTTAGTTACTATACCCACAGAGTTTTCCAACACATGTCCAATTGACTCTTTTTTTTTTTTTTTTTCCCCTCTTAAAGAGTTGCTGACATCTGGCATGTCCTGTTTAGTGGGCTAAATATCAAAGAATCTTTAAGTAGCCATTTCCTTGTGTGACTTCACAGGTGGCTCACGTATCCATCCTAGATGTCTTCTCACACAAGCTTGTGCATATTTTTTGTGAAGTAAGAGACATTTTTATTAATAGGAAGAGTAAAGGGTACAGATCATAGTGAAGACAAGAAGTAAGGTACAGGATTAATTTATTACTTGATTGGTTCCTACCCCCCAGAGACTTTCTAATGAGGAGAAGATCGATTTTGTCCATAATCCATTCAGACTTTGAATTCTGTAAGAAATGAAGATTCAGGACATCTTCTTAATATGCACGGAGTGCTATTAGATGTCAAGGGTTTTGGCAGGAAGTGAAAAACCCTGATCTGTACAATATATGCTACATGGGAAAAAAATGATTCCTGACAGTTTGTAATTCTGCCAATGCTATAGAAAATTTTATAATGGCAGTAAAAGGCACCTCTCAAACCCAAAAACTGTCTCCTGCCAAGCTTCCAAAATGTGCAGCTAATCATGATGAAATTGGAGCTGTTAAAGTTATAACCATTTTTTTTTTATTATTAAGGAAAGCACAGACAAACTGAGTGAGAGGCTGCTATTCCTTCTATCACAATGCCTGTATAGTAATGAAATAATTATCTCAAGCAATGACTTTTCAAATAAAAATATGCTTGCAAATTTTGAATATATGGTTCTAAAAAGCTATCCATATTGAAGACCGGAAATGCAGCACTTACATTTAGTTTGATAAGGCACCAAAGACTTAAAAGCTTCTGACTCAATTCTAGACCAAGGCAGGAATGTTTCGACAAATTCTTTTCCTGAAAAGGGCATTCTCTTTGTAGATACCCTTTAAGTACTGGAATACCGTGATGAGGTCCCTCTGAGCCCTCTCCTGTCCGGGGAGGGATTAACCCCATCAGTATTTCCTCACAGAGCAGGTTCTCCAGCCCTTTGATCCTCTTCATGGCTCCTTTAGACTGTCTCACATCAACCCACATCCTTATGGAATTTTAAGGACCAGAACTGATCAGAGTCCTCCAGGTGCTGCCTGACAAGCACTGCATAATCAATCTTTTGAATTTTACTAAGGAAGATACTTTTTAATGTGGCTTCTAACCCTATTTTTAATTATACAAAATTAAGCAAAATATAAAAAATTGTTCATTTCAATCAGTGGATTTTAGGCTTGAGAAACGAGTTTTGGGAAGACAGGATATGCTTCAAAGGAAGTAATAAACAGTGCCATTTATAAGACATGCATTTATATAAAATGTACAGAAAGAAAATGAGAGCAGAATTGAGAATTGCAGATGTGGATCAACACACACTGCACGACAGCAAAACTGCCTTGGAAGCAAAAAAAGGATGAAAATAAAAGAATGCTATTTCGTCCATTTTAGAGTATGAAGTGTTAAAAACATCAGGCTTTCTACATAGTGACATCATAAATTATATAGTGTAACAGTTGCAAAGGGAATGATGCCTTCAGGAGAAAGAGTTGTTAGCTACACTTTTTCTACGATTGTAGAGAAGTGACTTTCAATCAAAATAACTATCGCAAATGTGGTCAAAACCACCACAGATAAAATACTTTTAGAAGATTTATTTGTAAGAAACAAAGAAAATGGAATTTCAAGCATTAGCAATGGAAAGCTACTAAGGCTTCTCTAAGAATACAGTATCCAAAATACTAAAGATTGGCAGCAGCTTTTTTTCTCTTCTCTTAGGTAGGTAATATTTATCTTTTTTTTTCCTTGTTCAGGAACATACCTTCAGGTGTGAAGAATTAATTCTTTCACCATTTTTAAATCTTTCAAACCTAGAGACTTTCTTCTGCTTTTGCTTACTATTTATGTATTTTCAATGAAGATGGTAGATTTGTTTAAAGTCTCTGTCAGTTCCTAATTATAAGCTTTTGCCTTGTTATAATGTTTGTATACATGTTCTTATAAGCATTTATTTAATTCAAAAATTATTATTTTTTGCCACAAAAAAAAAAAAAAACCTAAATAAAAAAATATTGTATCCAGAGCCTGTAAAATTTCATTTTTGACAATAATGTTCAAAACATCTGTGGAGAGACACAAGAAATATATAGAGCTTAAAATACTGTATTCTAAAAAGTAAAAGACCTTGCCAGTGATGAATACTAACAGTATACTGAATGATATGATGATTTTGCAGCTGCATTCTCAGCTGCCCATAATTAGAATGAACAGTACATATATATAGAACAATAATTATTGAGAATCTGTCCCAACATTGTGCCTCAGCTTTAAATGAACAGTATCTTACACGGACTTAGTGGAGTATGCATACAGGCACAAAACTATCACCAAAGAAAAGTGAAAATCAACACCTTGAAGTATGAGATACTACATGATTAACAATGTCTTTAACAATAAAATTGGAAAGCTAAGTTATTCCATAAATAGTAATATATTCTAAAATGCTTGTTGTCATTATTCTATTAGCAACAGAGTTTTCTCTCTCTTCCATGTAGTAACACTGCTGTATAATACTCTGTTTTAGGAAGCATGAGAAAGACTGATGTCCACAACCTGCTGTTATGTGAGCAGGTAACCAAAGACCCCAGGTAACTGAGTGACTACCATGGAGAAAATGTTACAAAAACATACACCTGTTTACAAAAAGTTTGATCAAGAGCCTGCAGAACAAAGCTATGTAGGACCCAGGAATACTATCAGACTCCAGTAGTCAGGTTAATCTCATTTTATCCTCTTATACTTTCTAAGTAAATGGTCTGATTCATCTCAATGGCTACTTAGCGAGAAACAAGTTTTTGAAAAGTTTTGTGACATGATTACCATCACCCTTCCCTATCCCTCAGTTTGATTCTTGACTACGGCACAAAATGAATTTATGCTGCTAGGAAGCACAAAATCAAACACTAGGGCTTCCACATTCTTGGTGCTGGAACAGTGTCGTGGTTTCAGCCAAATTTACCAAAACCTGATTGACAGATGTTCCCCCCTCCCCCCTTTTGGTCAGAGAGGAGAGGAAGGAGTTAAGGAGATTCAAGAGTTTAGAACAAACTAAACTACTTTAATGAAAATGTAAGTAATATAATAAAAAGGAAATTTAGGAAAAAAAAAAGGAGTATACAATATATACAAAACCGTATCAAGCTCCCAGGATGACGACCACGTCACCAGCAGGCTTCAGGAAAAGTCCCAAACTGGACTCGGTGATCGACAGGAGCCGGATTCCAGATCTGGAGTCAGGAACGCTCGGATCAGGATCAAAGGCAGACAAACAGGCAGAGTCCTCCTTGGATGTCAGCCATCGAGGAAGGGTGAAGGGGCCGAAGGGAGTTGACCTGTTGATCCTTCAGCTTTTATACAGGGCATGATGCTGATGGGATGGAATACCCCTGTTGGTCCGTTCTGGGTCACCTGTCCTGTCCGCTCCTCCTTGAAGGTGGGACCCTCCAACGGGCAAATGTTGAAAATTATCTGACCTTGGTTCTTCCAGCAATAAGTCTAAACAAGGGCCTCTCTGCATACCATCCCTTGGTATAATCAGGTCTTATCACTGTGAGACAGAACAGCTCTGAACAATGTGCTGTTAATTTCAGAGTTTAGCTAGTTAGAAGAGGCCCAGCTAAGAGAGTAAAACTGTAAAACAGAAAATTGGTTCGTTTTACCTCAAACCAGGACAAACAGATTTCCAATAATGATGACTCAGTGGTTAACTCCTTCTCTTGCAGCTCATGTAGCTGGCAGGAAGATCTTCCCTACAGTCAAGAGGATACCACCAGCTAAACTCACACCTTTGCATCTTCAACCAAATCAGCCTAAGCCTCTCAGCAACACCTTTTGTATGTATGCGTATATATGTATATACGTCTGCTTACATATTCTTACATATATCTTACATATTCCGTGGTTCAAATCTCTTCAGCTCACAAACCTACTAAACATACTTTGCAGTACATGAAATGGATTGCCCATAAGGAAGAGTTAGTTTTTTATCTTTGCATAACTTTGTGGGCAAATGCAAGCTAGTTTTGTTGACAGAAGTGTGACTGCATTAATATGACACCAAACCTGGACTAGTAAGTCCTTTGAGAAGACCTGGGAGACAAGCTCCATCCCAGAGACTTGCTAATGTGGTTTCTGGCTTTTGGACCAGAGCAGGCTCACATGCTCAGAACACAGAGAGCTTGTTCTGCCATCCATACAACATTGTAGCTTTGCTTTACAAAGCTGCCTACAAACTAATTAAACATTACTACACCATTTTTCTTCCATATTACATCTTACATTGTTGGACATCTGCTTTATCCTTCTCTTCTCCTGCTCAAAGGAAAAAATAGGAGGGCTGCATGAGCAATGGAATATTTTGTTGGTTTTCACATACATAAAGCTTCCCTCTGCTCCTGAAGGGAAAAACAGTAGTTGCATGTGCAAGGAATGTTTGTTCTTATAAAAAGATTCTCATGAAAAAATGCCTTTGTATAAAGAGCAGAAAGTAGTTAGAAAAGACCACCAGCATATGCAGGTCACAAGACAAAGTATCAAGGGAAGCATCTGCAAGAAATAATACAGCAGTCATTGCTCTAAATGCAGTATTAGAGCTCTCTGCGTTTTGCATCTTCCTATTAGAGCCTTCTCTGTTTGATGACTGCAGCACTAGCAATTGTGAAGGTTTCATCATGAGTCCAGAAAGACGTGATAAAGTGTGAAATATGGTCCAGAAATACCTGGTGTTCAGCTTTTTGAGTTATAGGAAAAAAACCGGTTTGAATTTCTGGGCTTTTGGTTACAAAAAAAAATTACAGCAGAGATCGCTGAACCTCTGACATCAGAAGGTAACTTATTATTATTTTAATCTTAAGAGCAGAGACTTTAAGTCACTCAGGCTTGCTTTCAGCATTTGGCTTACTGTTTTTTAATACTTATGATTACTAGATTAGTCATTCATGGACTTCTTTTTTCCTTGCACATTTCTGAAATTCTAAGGTGCATGTGGATCAAATTTACATATTTTTTTCTGGAAAAAATAACTAGAAGTGTATTTTAAAGGTATGAATACTGATATTCCCTTCCAAAGACATAATGAAATAAGCAGTACTTTAGGGTTTTAAAATAAACACTAGAAAACAAAATTCAGTAGGGAGTCATGAATTCACAACAGGTAGGTACTAAGATCTCTACCTCACATATAACTTATGCTAATTCTTAGATTCTCCTCTTTATGATCCAAGCAGTACCTGCTTAGGAGATGTGACCTGAAGGCTTTTCTGAATCCCCTGATTTTGAGTTGAGGGTATGAGACACAAGATGAGGAAAAAATACCTGTCTCCTTTTCCCACAACTACATTCTTAGTTAAAGTATTTTCCCTGGAGGAGAGGAATTCTCTCACTTCAGGTCTCACTTTTGCTCCATACTTTCACCAACTTGCAATAGTTAGACAAAGTTAATCCTTGGGCAACAGGTCAATGGCTTCAACTAAAGCTTTTAGGATACACCTCAGTGAAAAATCAGGTTTAGTAGAGCTGTGCTGCACTGTATCAGCACATGTTCTCACTTCACCTGGTCAAAACACCCTTCTGGATTGGAACTGATAGTAAAGGCAATGGTTTTCATGTATCTGTAGGTCTCTAACCCAAACCTCTGATCTCAGCCCTTGGTGAATTAAGCACCATCCATTCTCAGGGCATGACTTATGAAAAGAACCACTTGTTGTAAGGAGGCTTGAAGATTACAACTGACTGCTGTCACCTTTACATCATTTTCTTCTTCCCTGTTGAAGACATTCTGGTGGCACTTTGAAGAAAATAAACTTTCCTCAGCTGTGGAGGAAGGGGAAAAGATATAGTCATCTGGTCAGTGATACTCATGGTAATGTTCATTTTTTTGGATGCTTACTTGCAACTTGATTTACAGACATGCTGAGAACTTCTCACAGGACCATTTAACATTGGTGTGAGTTTTGGTTTATAACAAGAAGTTAAGCTGAAAGCATACTCCAGAAAACAAGAACAACGAAAAGACAAAAAATCCCAAGGAAAAAAACACCCCATAAACTGGGTGCCTGAACTTGACTATGGTACAGTAAGCATAAAAAACCATTTTTTATTTTTTTTTCATTGCTACCAGTGCAGCACCTCTGTAGGAGCTTTCAGTGTTGATGGTATTGTTGAGCAGAACCAGCAGAATAACTCAGCACAGGAAAAAATGGCAGACTTGAACCGAAATTCTTACATATAGAGTAGAATGCTTTTTGCTGTCACTTATGCTCTACTTCCCATTTTATTTCTCTGTTTAACTTCTGCACAGAGATCTTGGAAACCACAGGCAATTAGCATCTCTTATAAGTATGTAAAGTTTTGTTATTTTTTGGATGTAAAAGTACTAACACATTTTCAGTAACTTTGTGTGATTGACCCAGAACTGTGAAGAGCACCTTCCAATTACACAGTAGTCATTGGATGACTCTGGAATTTTGCTAAGTACTTTGCTCTCCAGCTGAGGAAAGGAAGCCAGGTAATTGTCTTATGGGAAGAAAGTTTAAAACAAAGTAGGATGAGAAATACAGGAAAGTCAGAATCTGGAAATTCTCTGATGTCCCAAGAAGAAGATAGCATTGAACTAGTGATGGTTCACAGCCGAATGAGAAGTGAAGAACTTAAAAGAATCCAGCTGACTGAACCCAGAAAAACATCTTAAGTAATTCACCAGCACTCATTTTCACAGGGTTGGAGAACAATCACTCAAGGTATTAAAAGACAGGCTGCTGTTTCTTCTAGAAGGGACTCTTAAGAACTAAAACTGCAAGCAACAGCTGAAAGCAAAGGAAAAGCTACGGAATTTGACAGCTATGACATTAAAAGTACCCATGTACTTGTATGTCTGAAGCAAATAGTATTGCATCTTAAAAGGTTAAGTTAGGAGAGCATGTTTTAGCTACAGCTCTCAGGCCATCAGATCACCTGAAATAAGTCAGAATGAAAAAGCAAGTGCAGCACAGCATTTAGTGTGCTGTCACTGCCCAATAACAGATACACTGCTTACTGAGCTGTGGTTTTGTTGTCATCGTCTGGCAGCAAGATCATTTGTTTTAATGACCTTCTGCTGTCATGTGAAAGCAATAGCTCTTTTGATTGGACATGTGGTAAAATTAAAGGCTAATTGGTATTCCACTGACAATATACAGTAGGTGCCTCATTGTGCTGCTGACAAGATCTGATGGATGCTGCTTCAAGAACATACAGGTTTAAAGGAAATTAGTTTGATAGGAAAAAAAATTGCAGTGCCACATTTTCAAGTTATCTACTAGAGTTCTGTTTCACAAGAGATATTATACCATCCAAATTTAATACATGCCAGACAGAAGAAACTAGAATGACAATAATCCTAAACATTATTGTGGCATCTGTCATACACTGTATGAGGTTATTTTAGTATCACAGCTTTGAAACAAGTGCACCTGAAAACAGCAATAATTTAACAAGAGTGAAGACATCAGAGTACCGGTTTATCAAAACAGGCAAGTCTTGAGGCCACCAACCCATCTCCTATTCATATCTCCTTTTTCCTACTAGAAATGTTAGAGGAAGTCCTGAACATCAGTGCATTCTGCATATGCTAAGTAGCTGCAGAGGTGCAGTGTATCCAGAGTGTTAGGAGTGCTATATGCAGATTTAGAGTTTATCTAATTATGTACAATTAATAAAATGTATTTCAGACACTATCTATTCTGCATAAACAAGCAGTTTGGGCACCCCCTCAGACACATGCAGATGCCCCATCCCTGGAGGTGTTCAAGGCCAGGCTGAATGGGGCTTTGAGCAACCTGGTCTAGTGGGAGGCCCTGCCCATGGCAGGGGGTTTGGAACCAGATGATCTTTTGGGTCTCTTCCAACCCAAACTATTCCCATGACAGTAAACATCTGCATCTCTGATCTAGTCCTTGTTTCAAAACAAGTTTGCTTCAGGCACTACCTTAATGGCTGTCATAATAGCTTAACCAATCAGAATTTAAGCTTTAATTGTTCATTAAAGACAATCTTTTAAAATGGCATGAGATCCAGAATGCAGAATGAAAGTGACCTTAGATTCTGAGATGCTGAGCTTCCATTAGCATCAGTGATTTCAAAGGCATTTAGGTTCAAAAATGTTGATTTTAAACTTGAGATTAGAAAGTCAACTTCCCAAAAGCGTGATTTCCAATTATTGTCCCTATCCAGCAGAGAGCCTAAAATACAGCAAGAGCTGCTGTGCTCATATATGCTTTTTGAATCCAGCTCTTAGTTCTCCTAGCTTCACAAGGAAACATGAACACTAAAAACTTATTCCAACAGTATATTAAGAATCTATGACTTCCATTATTACAATCCATTTTCAAAATACGCAAACTAAGATGGCATCATTTTTCTTTTATGATGAAGCAAAGCAGGATGCAAAAGAGGAGCAGACTGTCAAAGGGAAAAGTGGCCATGCACTAATACAAGTCTCTGTTCAGCCCAAATGAAAGAGTCACAAAAGAGGTCATCCTAGTGCAACATCCCTTTTACAGGACACTGCACCTAAAACTGGAGAGACATGCTGTTCCCATGAACATCATTCTTCAACATTATTTTTCTCATTCCAAGTGAATGTTGCATTGTCACCTCAGGTAAAGAAATGAAGGCAAGGAGTGTCAAAAAGCCAAAGGCTATCCCATTTCTGTAGCCCATCTTTGCTGAATAAGTCTGGGCATTTGAGACTTGGGCTATTGCTTACGCAATCAAATGAGGAAAAAAGGAACAGACAAACAAGGAAGCTATCACTGCTGTGCTTGTCAAAAATAACTTTTTCTGACTAAGCGAAAATTTTTGATTAAAGTATTGCTACCCTCATGCTTTAGACACATATAAAGTGTGCATGTTCTATGATGCAGAATCTCTTTGGCAACTTTCAGAAGTAAATAAAAGATATAAATTCCAGATGATAAACTGTACTCTGACACTTTAACTATTACATTCCTACGGCATAAAGTAACAGAATCTCTATCCTGGGATACCTTGCAATTATGTTGTAGATTCCCCTGTGAAGATATGTAATAATTTATGCTACTTAAAAGCATGCCATATGTGATTAAACACTCCTCTTCCTTGAGCATCTTCCAGTTAATAACATTTACAATAATTTATAAAATTATTGTATAGTGTATATTGTTGTACTGAGCATATTGTATATATTGGGTATATATATAGCCTTGCTATAACAAAGTCCATTGTTCTACAGTCCTGAATAGGTCTCCCTGGAGTGTTTAACTTCTTTTATTTCTCCTTTTCTCATTTTCTCCATATTCTTTCCTAGTATACTTTGCTGTTGTTTATATTCTTTTCCTTCCTGAAAACTCAGCCTTTCTGTGTCTAGATCTAATAACACCACAATAACCCAAACAACAATAACTACTAGAGGGCACCTAATTTTGCTGCCCAAGGATGTCACTGCTCTGGGTCCAGCGAGTGGTAAGGCCTCAGCCATGTTTTCTCAATAGCTGGAGATGCACACAATATACACAGACGTACGTACACAGCCTCACAGATACAAAGACAGAACTGCAGCCCTCACACAATCACTGACAATGCATCCTGTTCCCCTGTTCAGCTAATTAGGATGAAAGCCTGTTAGTAGGAACATGTACAAGAATACAATACAGATGCCTCCAGCAGCTGCTCTTAGACACTCTGTCTGTCCAGTAACTGGTCTCTGCATCCTCTCATGTCTCCAGTTGCTGGCATCCAAACCCATAAACCCCTAAGGCCAGTAGCCTCACATGGGTTGCTGGCACGCATGCACACATTATGACCCTGGTAAATGCCTTAGGCTATCTAGTACCTGGCCCCCAGTCCCCTGGTCTTCCAGTTGCCTCACACACAAAGGCATGTGGAAATGGGCTCTCTTGTATGTCGCCCCATGATCCCATGGGTCCTTCCAGCAGCTGGCTTGGACCTCCTGGTCCCTCCCATAGCAAACAGCCAGGGTACTCTTGTCTCTCCAGTGTGCAACCCAGGCTCATGGCTGCTTCAGTACCCAGCTCCCAAGCCTCTTATCCTACTAGCATGCTAGTCCAGCTCAATGTTCATTAGCAATCACACACACTGGCATATGCATCCACACAATATGCATGCATGGCAGTCTCTCCCTCTCCAGATACACAAACACCTATCATGTTTGGCCTTCTCTCCAGGTACTCAGACCTCCATGCACTCCAGTCTTTCTAGCTACTGGTATCATGGAAAGATGTGACCCCAGGTCCCTCTCCAGCTGCTGGCACTTAAAATATCCACCTAGACAGAACAGACAGACCCTCACCCAAGAAAACAGTCAGAAATGGAGTTCAGTAACAAGACTGAAGAGGCAACAGTGTGATCAAATACATAGCACGGCCAGATAAGCATACTGACCAGCAGGCTCACAACTGGCTCCTTTTGTCACTTTTTCCCCATCTTCTCACATTTCTTCCTCCCCAAATCACCCTGATCCTCCTTTACTTCACCTTGGATCTTCCCTTAAACATTTTATAATGTCTTACATAATCCAAAGAATCTCTATCTCTGCATCCCATGATGACTCAATGTCCCTCTCAGGCTGACAGAGTGTCTCTAGCGACCTGGGGAGCCTCATCTGGCAAGTTTCACACTTGGACATAAGACATAAGGTCCAAATCATGGTGTTTTCACTGACTAGATCACTGGAGTTTCACCACCTGTCAGAGCTCCTCTATGCTCATGGAGCTGCTCACCACATGAGCTGCTCACCACATCATGTACAGCTTACACTACGACACTTTGCTGTGTTATTGTTACATTATCAAGCTAAGCTTAACAATCTACAAATTATTTTCAATACTGATATTTTAGAATAGAATAGAACAGAAGAGAATATTTCAGCTGGAAGGGACCTGCAAACATCATCTAGTCCAACTGCCTGACCAGTTTGGGACTGACCAAAAGCTAATTATTAAGGGCATTGTCCAAATGCCTCTTAAACACTGACAAGCAGAGAGTATTAGCCACCTCTCTAAGATGCCTATTCCAGTGTTTGACTACCCTCTTGGTGAAGAAATGCTTCCTACTGTACAGTCTACACATTCCCCAGTGCAGCCTTGAACCATTCCCATGTGTCTTTTCAATGAATCCTAGGGAGAAGTGATGAGCACTTTCCTCTCTGTTTCTCCTTCTGAGGAAGCTGTAGAGAACAATAAGGCTTGTCAGCCTCTTTTTCTCCAGGCTAGACAAACCCATAGTCCTCAGCTACTCCTCACAGGACATTCCTTCCAGCCCCTTCACCAGCTTTGTTGTCCTCATCTGAAATCGTGGGGCCTAGAAGTGCACACAGTACTGAGGTGAGGCCATATCAACACTGAATACAGTGGGATAATCCCCTCTTTTCACCGATTGGTTACGCTCTTGATGTACCCCAGGATGCAGCTTGCCCTCGTGGCTGCTGGGGCACACTGTGACTCCTATTGAGGCTGCTGTGCTCAAGCACCCCCAGATTCCTTTCTGGGACCTCTCTTCCAGATTATGCTCGTGCCTAGCATTAATTACTTCATCCTAGGCGCAGAATCTGTCATTTGGACTTGTTAAATTTCATCCCATTAATCACTGCCCAATGTTTCACTCTATATCCCTCTACAAGGCCTGTTGTCTCTCAAGAGTCTCCTGATACGGTATCATCAGCAAACTTGCTAATGGTGCATTCAGCTCCTGCATCCAGGTTGTTGATAAATATATTGAACAGAACCGGCCCTAACACTGCAGGTGACTGATCGCCAGCCATATGTAGCCCAAAAATATTCTAGATACATCATAAGCACTGAAGAACACAAAGCACAATCTCAATTACTGAAAACAAAAACAGCAACAGACCCAAACTATGAAGTTCTTGATTTATAAATACCTGGTGACCACATGCTCCAATCACTACGAGTTTTTGCACTGACGTCAATAACCAATGGATCAGGATAAAAGTAAAAGATGTTCTGTGGGGAAAAAATAGTATAACTTTAATATTTTTTTCCATTCTTCACTATTTTAATAATTTGAGACAAAATTATTTGGAAACAAGTGTAAACTGAAATGCTGTCACTATAGCCAAGACTTGTAAGAAAATGATACAAGTCAAAGCCCTATCCTGGCAGTTAGTACTTCCCCAGGCCTTGGAGCCATGAAGCACAGCACAAAAGGATCTAATGCTCTTGCTGCGCACCCTCCAAATAATTGCTTCTTTTGTTAAAACCACCTCCTTTCTCTGAGATGGGAAATAATTTGTTGACATGAGAATGAGGCACTAAAGAGGAGCACAGCAGAAAGTCCTGGAGATTCTTACATAAGAACTGGTGTGCTGCTTGTTCGCACCACTGTTGAAGGATGTATGTTTATAAATGTTTTGTTACTTAAGAAATGATTGCTCTGTACACATGCAAATAAGAAAACCCAAAAGCTCAACTTGCAGCTTGCTGAAAATCTGCAGCCATTCAGCAGAGGTAACGAGCAATACTGTTCATCCCCAGACAGAAATCTAAGCATTTTGAAAGCCAATACAGAAGACACTAATACAACTAAGGATATCGCTACATTATAATATATCTTTAGGACTTAAAATATAGTACTATCAAATATGCAATTGCTGTCTACTTGTTCAGATGGTATTGGAGAGACGAACCAATTGGAATGATAACAGAAAAAACTGCTGCTTTGGGGATTTATTTACAAGTGTGAAATGCTGTTAACAGAACAAAAGGATAACAGGAGATTTTTAGGAAACGACATGGGATTTTTTCATGGTGTTACACCTATCCACAAATTGTGTGGTAGCAGCTCTGTAGTTTAAAACAAGTATTTTTATAACTTTCAGAGTTTTCATTTATTTCATATAACTTAATATTTCTAATCACATAGCTGTTCTCAATGAAAAGTTAAAGGCAAGGGTATATACAACTTTTCAAATTTTAAGAAACGTTCAGAAGCAGAAGCTTAGAAGGGCCACAGCAGGTCATTCTCAGCATCATGCTCAGAGCCACTTCCCTGCTCATTTACTATTCATCATCACCTCTGTTCAGTGTGAATATTGGGCTCATACATGTTTGTGATAAGCCTTGCAATAGCTAGCAATTGCAAGCAAAGAGACTGGAACTGCATGAACAGCCAGTTCCTTACTGGTCCCAAACCGCTAACTTTTAAAACACTTGCCCTGTCACATACAATCAACCGATCGAGAAATTTTTGAGCAACGCTATTTACAATAGTTAAGTGGTGGTATAAACTCAAACTTTTTCACTTCTATCATATTCTTCCTCATTCATCTCTTTTCCAGGCTGAAAAGGCTGTGAACTCCTGAAAATTCTTCTGAGCAGAAAATAAACCAAGAAATAAATCCCAACAAGGATGATCTTTTTGATTCACAACATACCCTTTCTGTGGCCTGGAGCTACAGGCTGTAGTTACGACGCAGTCTCATGATGGATTGAGACAGCAGGCAAACCACTTCCTCGCTTGCTCTCTGTTGACTCTCTAAATGCTTCCTGTTTATCCACAGATTGAGAGATTTTTATACATTCATTAAATCATCCACAAGCCAAAGGACACCAAGACCCCTGTTTTACATGATCACAGCTACTCCAGATCTTGTGGTTGGATATGCATTCAAACTACGTCACTAGGTAACAGAAAGAACAAAAATAAGTGCTTTAATTTTACCATGAGATAAGTTTACTGAGATCAATTCAGGTACCATAAACCAGATCTGACCTCAAGTTTTACTGCAAATAAGTAAATAAGTTTTTTAGGTGGACTGTTTTTACCAGCTTTTTTTTTTTTATTCTTATTTTTTTTGCCTAGCTGATGTGTGTTAACTACTTAAATTAAAAAGAAAAGAGAAGATAGTATTTTAGCACTGAAGTCCTGTTCTGTGTGACCTAAGCTCTACTTAGATCTGTAAATGACCTTGACAAGATGTGAGAGGAAACTGCAGATTTGACAGAATGAAGCAGATGAGGCAGCTGATGTATTCAAGAGGCTAGAAAAACAGGCCTCACCATTTAGCAGATGTAATTTGGAAAGACTTTAAAAAAAATATTTACAACAATCAAACACCTAACATTAGCGTCTTAGGCATAAACATTGTGTTACTGAAATATTACAAAGGCATCTGGTAAACAGTATTCATTCAAAATGAATTAGCATTAAAGAAAAAAAAAACCACCACCCATTCCTGCAATTTATAGCCTCCCCCTCGTCCTCCAGGAGAAAAAAAAACCAAACAAACCAAACCAAACCAAACCAAAACCAAAAAAAACAACATTCTTTCCAATATTTCAAAAGCTATTTTATGGAATAAATCCATAATCTAGTGACATGTTGCGCTCTGTTTCCAGAGTTGTTCATAACACATGCTTCCCTTCTGTCCTCCAGTCAGCTGAATTCACAAACAAACAGTTTAAAATCAGTCAGATAGTTGGAGGTATTAGGCATAAAGAATAGATCTCTCACCTCCTGACTCTCCAGCAGAGAGCAGGAGAAATATGGCTGAGAATGTTTTGGAAATTAAATTGTTAGCATAATGTTCAGGAGCCCTGAGGAAAGCCAGATCTTGGGGCAGGATGCAGTGCTGTCTTCACTCTCCAGCAAGCTGAAAAACCTTGGCAATTGATCACACAAGAGAGGCCCAATTCCAAAGCCAGATGCAACAGGCAAGCAGGACTGTACCCACTGTACAAGCAATACTAATCAACGTGATAGAAAATAAAACTCTGGAAGGGGTGGAGGAAGAAACACAAAAGCCTATACCCAGGATATACAGCAGTCATGGGGTCATGGTCAGTTCTGAAAAGTGGCACAGCAAAGCAATACCTGAAAAAATACAGCATGCCTATTCAGAAGAAAGGAACATATTTTCAGCAAGTTTCAAGCCTTTCTCTGAGGTGATCTCAGTCTTTCTTACTGTCTCTTTGTTTGCTCATGCACGAAGTGCAGTTTTCTTCTGCCAGATCATTAATTACAAAGCCAGGTTCACCCAAACAGCACTGACAGCAATACCCTGGTGGATGTCATCAAAAACCTAAGGGGTGCTTAGGTGCTATTTAACTGCACCCCTTATTTAAGACTGGTCAGTTCTCTTCCATCCACACCACATGTATGTACTCTTTTCAAGACCAGCAGTTCTCATGCCACCTCCTTTCCAAAACTTTAAGCGATCAGGGAATTGTCAGTCAGAAGAGACCTTTAGAGATCATTTACTACAACTTGCTGGGTAAAGCAGGATTGCCTAGAGCACATTACTCAGGACTACATCCAGGTGGGTCTTGAAGATACACAGAGAAGGGGACTCCACAACCTCCCTGAGCAGCCTGTTCCAGGGCTCTGTCACCCTCACCATAAAGAAGTTTTTTCTCATATTTGAATGGAACTTCCTAGGTACCAGCTTGTGTCCATTGCCCCTTGTCCTGTCACTGGGAACCACTGAAAAGATTCCAGCTCCATCCTCCTTGCCTGGAGTGTGACTGGATGCTCGGAGTGTGTTCACCTAACCCACAGCTTCACACCCAGTGTGACTTTTGTTTTGAGAAAGTATTGCTCTGACTCTCATCTACTTAAAATCGATGATTTGTACTCTCTCAAGAGCATTTCACACCTCCCACTGAACTGCCACCTTCCAACCAATACGAAATCCAGATCTCTGTGTTTCCAGAAACAAGGACCCTCTCAGGATGTAGTCGTCCTTCCCTTTACCACTGGCTCTCACCCGCTTTGCCGGGTGACGCGGTCCCTCCTGGATCTCCTCGGGCTTAGGCCTCTCCCTACGCCTGAGGCGGGCAGGGCCAGACGGCCCACACCGGCACCCGAGGCGTCAGAGCGGCGCCCACCACAGCTTCCCGCAGGGCACCGGCGCTGCGAGACAGGGGTGGCCGGCGACGGGAGGGCGACGGGAGGGCGACGGGAGGGCGACGGGAGGGCGACGGGAGGGCGACGGGAGGCTCCCTCCGCGCTGCCCTCAGAGGCGCCGAAGCCGCCCCCACCCGCCATCGAAGCCGCCTG
>VZRU01002387.1:49075-69901 GCA_013398155.1 Pedionomus torquatus
GGTCGGGCCCGCCCCTTCCCCCCTGTGTTCGGCGGGGGCCGCGGGCTGGGGCCGGGCGCAGCCTGGGTCCGCACTGAGGAGTGCGGGCCTCTAGGGAGGCGGCCTCCCGAATGTGTGGTTTGGGATGGGGGTCCTGCGGCTGCCGGGAGGGTACCGGGGGTCTTAAAACTGGTTGGCATCTCATTGGAAACCGTGGAGTTCTTGCGCCTTCTGTTGTGTTCTCTGTGCTTTCCTAAAATAGGGCTGAGGCAGCCCTCTGTCAGAGTCCCGCGCACGGCCTAAATAGCAACTAGTTCATAGCCTTGTTTGAGTATTTATGGAATAAAATGCACAAGCTTATGAATGCTTGGCCCACAGCACTGGTCATCCCACCTAGTGGAGAGCAGTGTTAAAACAAAACCTAACAGCATAAGAAAATGCTTTTTATGGAGTGCTTGCTTCCCAAGAGCTCTGGGAAATCTAGTGATGGAAGAAGTGGGATTTTGATTATTTTTTTTTTTCAGGCAGAGCATGTAATTTCTAATACTTGCTGCTTGCTAAGAGTGAAATTATAAGCACTTCTTTTAAACACAAGAAAAATGTAACTTACAATGCTGTTGTTGTGTGTACCCTTGAGGGTGCTCTCATTGTGTTAGAAAACTGTCTCATGCCAAGCTAAGCAAGGTAAGCTTACACCTGGAGGGGTGTTTAGAGCCAGTGACCTCACTGTGGTATGCAGCTTCATCTATTGCCTAAGGCCGTGCGTCTGGGGAAACTGCTGAACGTGGAAGAAACTTAAATAGCTCTTCTCTTGCTGCATTGATTCTATGAGCAGGGATTTTTTGGTTGGATTTTTTTGGTTGTTGTTGTTTAAGCAAATTATAAACATCTATTCTAGAGGAAAATATGATTTGCTTTATATAAACTTAAAGTGTTCTTCTTCCCCCCCCCTTCTTTTTCCACTGCTAAAAAGAAACTGCAATGGAGAGTACGATATCGGTCACTTTCCTTGTATCGTTTTTCATACTGCTGTGTGAAAGTTACCATCATGGAGTGGAGACAGCTACCGTTGCACATACATTAGAGAGAACTTTTCCAAAAAAGGCACCTGGAGTTAATATTGACTTGGCAGGATTAATACAGAAGTTTCATCTTCAAGAACTTTTTCATCGTTATGGAGAAAACAACTCTCTATCAATGGAAGGGTTTAGGAAACTGCTCCAGAACATAGGTATAGATAAAATGAAACTGATTAAAATAGACCATGATCATGACCACAACCATGACCACAATCATCATCATAATCATGTTTTGTTGAGTAAAAACTCTGAGAAGACTACTTGTCCAAACCGTGAATCTGATACTAACAAAGACCACCGGAACAGTCACTCAAAGGAACCTCATAAAGTAGAGAATGTAGAACGTCAGCAGAACTTTGTACGCAGCAAGAACACCGTTAATCAAATAACATCTGTCATCACTGCTCCTGCAGGTGGCCGCTCTGAATTACAGAATATGCAACGCGGAGAAGCCAAGCCAGTTGGTCGTTTAGTTTTGACCAGCTTTAATGCTGTTAATGCCACAGGTGGCAGCAATGCAAGCTGGCTTGCTAACAGCAAAGCAAATGAATCTCATACTTCTCCAAAGGAATCAGAAAGAGGAAGTTACTTGTACTCAAAACTGAAAAACCAAAATACCCGAGAGGTGAGACTGATTCTGTTGTATTTTGGGGTGTCCAGATCCAACAGGAATGTTGTTGTGCCTTATTTGTCAGGTTCTTATCATTCAACTGGGTACAACCCTTGTGGTGTAACAGTATTCATAGCAAAACACGCACAAACAAGTTCTCTTGAAACTTAATATTTTGAAGGAACTTTGTGTTACATTCACAAGCTCCAAGGAATTGTATATGCAATCTAGTTAACATTTTTTCTCCTCCTAAAAAGGAAGACATACTTTCATTAAGTATAAGCATACACCTGGTTGTTTAATTTTATTACTTTGTAAATGATTTTTAAATATTACTAAAAATGAAAACCGCTTCAAATTAAAAACCTGCTGTTCTGCCCAAAAGCCAGAATACCTCTTGTTTTCCTAGTAATGTTGTGAAAGTAAAATGAAGTCTAGGTAAAATACTGTTGTTTTTAAAGCTGCCTGACAAGTGTTAGATAATTCTATAGCAGATAGAACTACAGGGGAATACTGGCACCTTCTTCCTTCAGCCCTCTCCCTCCCTATCTTTTTTACAGTTGGTCTTTATGTGCAGCCTTAAAGAAGATTGCTGCAAAATGTTATCTGTTTCTTTAAACTAGTAAAAAATAGTGCTGATACAGTTTATAGTTGTGTTATAGAAGTTTGCTTACCAATCATATTCTTCTCCATTGAAGGCTTTAGAATGCAAGTGTCTCTCTGGGGTCTTAGTATATGCAGCCATGCCAGGTAATTCAGAGTGGGTGCTGTGTACGGTGTGATTGTAGGTGCTGAGTTCACAAATTGTTACTGTGTTCTCTGCAGTCAGAACAGAGATCCGACTGTTACTTAAAAAAACGAGCAAGACTGTAGGTCATACAGTGGGGAATGCTTTACTGGAGGAATACAGAATACGTTCTGTACAAGCCTTTCAAGTAATCACTTCTATAAAAAGATACTTAACTTTTTTACTTTTTCCTTACATGACCTTTAAAATTGAATGCCTCTAAAACTTTGCACACCAAAGCCTCAGACCCCCTTGTGCTAAGAATAAGACATGATGCATGATTATCAATCAGGACTCCCAAACTAGCTTTATGGGCCAGAAGCAGGATGGAGGTGCAGTTCTTACTTAATTGGTTTGTTACCAGTTTCTGATTACCTTTGATACAGCTGTTTTCATGTGGAGCTGCTGCATCTCAATTGAAATGAGATGTACAGTCCTCCTGGGATATATAATGCTGTGATTAATCTTTAACACATGTTTTTCTGCAGTGTTCCAGCGCATCAAAACTGATGCAATCCCATGGAATAGACACTCAGGTATTGTTGACTGCTACAGAATTTAGTTACCTCTGTCCGGCTCTTATTAATCAGATTGATGGCAAATACTGCATAGTCCATGCAACTAGTGAAAAAGCTGAAACTCCTCCAAAAGGTTACTCTCTGCAAATAGGTAGGTTGTTTTTTTAACATGGAATAAAAGCTTACTGAAGCTGCATTTATGTTGGTTATACTAATTATTATATGATACATTTGAAGAATGTATTAACATATTTCAAAGCTAAAGTTTAGTTTGGCACTTGACTAAGTCTAGACGGAAATCTTTGTGGCGTACTATTGTTAACATCTGGTTAATCAGAAGAGCAGAAGTGTTTGATAACAGGAATGTTAAGCAAACAAAATCTCATACTGCTGTTACTTGTTAATTTTTTCTATTTGTTTGTTTGTGTTTTTTCCAGCTTGGATTGGTGGCTTTATATCCATCTCCATCATTAGTTTTCTTTCCTTATTGGGTGTTATATTGGTACCACTGATGAATCGTGTATTTTTCAAATTTCTTCTAAGTTTTCTTGTGGCATTGGCTGTGGGGACTTTGAGTGGAGATGCTTTCTTACATCTCCTTCCACATGTAAGTATTAATTACTATTTCTTTTATTATCTCAAAGCAGAGAATTTGGCATCTGTCTTTACTTCCTAGTGATAATTTTAATCCCTATTTGGTGAGTCATTTATCAGTCTTGTAAGGTAGATTATTTGATGAAAAGGTCTCGCTTCTGGAACTGCTTGTATTATTCATTTCATGATCGTTAACAGTGTAAGAACTTAACATTATTATCCCTCTGTCTATTTCTTCTTAATCATGTATGCTGCTCAATCAATCATTTGTTCCTTGCATGCAAGAATTTTGTATAAATGTTTTTAGTAGTTTTTTGAATGCTGCCTCTATTTTCTTTTTCCACTTGAATGAATTTTATAGATAGCAGAACATGCTCACTGTACACTTTAAATGTGTAAAGATAATCTGCTATTTTTTGCTATTGGCCACTTTATTGATTGTTTATCCATTATAATTTTTTTTAAATCGGGATTGGGCATTTTTGAAGTCCTGTGAAAACATTACTTGATAGACTTTGGAGTTACATACTGCTGTTATGTATGGACAATGAAATTGGAATATGATTATTAAGTTTCTACCTTTCTTGAAGCTCTTCAGCAGACATTCCCACTTGAATTCCCATACTGAACACATCAATAGCCAGAAAAAGGTTTCTGACATCTATGAGCTGTCTTAGATGGGAAAGTAATTGGTGTGCTGGCTGTGGCGACTACTTGAAATGCAGTTTTCTTGATGGCATCAGGAGTTTTTGTGGGGAGTTTTAGTTGTACATGTTGTATTGAGCAATATGCACACAGCTGCGATGAGGGGATGAATACCAGGCCTACTCTGTCCTTGCAAAGTTTTTTTCCTATCAGCAGATTTCTCTGTAATTTTTTGAGTTTGTATCCAGAGCATTTACCCCATGAAAGTTGCTAAGTCTGGACTCCAGGCTGGAGGAAAAGAGTGTGAAGAATAATTTCTATGTTTCTTATGTTATTGCTCCTTTTGAACTTAATGGCTTTCCCCATCTGGTTCTTTCTTCTAAGTCTCATGGAAACCATCACCACCACCATGAAAAACCTCTGCTTGAACAAAACAAAGGCTCTATGTACAAACATCTTGTTTTTCGAAGTACAGAGGAGAGTGCTTACCTGGATTCTACATGGAAGGGACTTACAGCACTTGGAGGCTTGTATTTCATGTTTCTAGTGGAGCATTTGATCACTTTAATAAAGCAGTTTAAAGACAAGAAGAAGAAGGTAGAGAAACTAATATTTTGAAGCTGTATTGTGTTGCATGATCCTTTCTGAATACACTTCATGATACTCAAAAATTTTTATATATGTATTTAATAGTGATTGCTGACTTGATTAGTGTTATAATTTTACTTATACTAGTGACATGTATTCTTTTAAACTACATGATAACTTTTTTCTGCGGTCCTTTTACAAAAGAGCTCTGAGTTATTTCCTTAACCAGACATAATACAGGCTTGACACCACAGTCACTTGTTTACCAACAAATATCCAATTGCACCCTTTGTTTTAACAGTGATTTAAGAAGTTACTGTTACTGACTTCTGATGTCTCAAGGCAATTATATAACTATCTGAACTGGTTTTATTATTACTTCCATTCTCATACTGGATGAAATAAGATGGCCTCATACAGTTATTGTAGCCCTGTTGAGGGGAGTACTTGCACATAATGGGTGAAGGTGGCAGTAAGTGCTGCTAAGCAGCTGCAGCTAAGCATCCAGCTATATTGTAGAAAGTGACTTCATTAGATAGTGTTCTGTTTGGAAATACAGTCTGCCTTCTCTTCTCTCCCCTCAAAAAAGAACAACAGTACAGTTTTCAGATTACTGTGCTGGTTTTTATGTGAAAGGTAAATAATAACTAAATCTTGACAGGTCATAACTATTGGTAACTTGTCTGTTATTGGCAACTGAGTTCTTTAAAGACTACAGTAGCCAGAAATAAACAGCGATGTAGAAGCTGACTCAGTAAAAAAAATATGTTAAAAGCTGGAAATATCTTGAGCTTTGCTTGAAGAAAGTTAGTCAACTACTAATTAGCGTAAAAATAGCTGGTTCTAGTTTACCACAATGACTGACAACCTCTGTTTAGTTTTATTGTTAAATTGGTCATTAAGGCAGCAGTCTCAGAGGAGATGCCACATGAGTTCTTTGAGCTTGTTTCACAGGAGGTTGTGGTGGTGGGGTTTATACTGAAGCTAAACTGAGTGACAGGGTTGCTTTCCACATCTCTAGTTAAATTGATTTGCCAAGAGAGGATGGTGAAGAGTTTGAAGCAAAGCAAGCTTTTTATGTCCTTCTCTCAGGCACTGGAAATAGATTTCCTGTTAGACTAATTATGCTTTTCTAGATACTGAGTCACTGATCATAAAGTCTTGTGATACAGGCATTAATTAGTGACCAACAATTGGAGATTTCACTTGGTTTTCTTTCAGTTCACTAGAAAAAAAAACTACATTAGTCATTAGTGACATTACAGTGGAAAAGAACTTGCGGAATAACTTTTACTCAGTATCTGATGTGTTTCACTTCTCAGAGGAACTCCTGTGTTTATTCCCCATGCAAAAGTGTGGAGGTATTTATGTATGAGGGTGTGTTAGGCTTTGGGGTTGGGTTTTTTTTTTTGGTGTGGTTTGTTTTCCCTTATATGGAGTCTGAGGAGCCTTTATTGTCTTACTGTACTCAGCTGTGTTTCTAATACTTCTCTCTTGCGCTGTTTATGTGGCTCCCAAGTTGTCCTCTTTCTGTGCAGGCTACATAAATGTTGTGATTATGTTGCTCATGTATATCCTGAAAAAAAAAAAAGTAAAATATTCATAACTGCAGTATTTTCTTTTGGAATAAGAAAAAAAATGAAGATGATGGAGAAACTAAGAAGTTTTCAGCGAATGAAGAAAAGTTAGACACAGATGATCGTAAGTCTCAGTAATATTGCAGAGTTATCTTATGGCAGCACGGTTTAAAAAAACCCACCTGACTGATGGCAACTCATAGATTTGCTGCAGATTGAGTCACTACCTTTGATTTTCAAATCTTTTTCAAAACAAAACCTGTATGTGCATTTATATGTAGAGGACTAGCAGTGTTTGCTGCTTTCCTTTGAAAAGATTTAATAGGGTGGAAATAGTAAATTCAGTTTTGGAACCTTAAACCTTCTAGTTCTTGATTTAACAGAAGCTGAAGTCATTCTGTGAAGCTCTTCTGACTGTGCCTGTTGCAAATACAGCTGTACCTGCTGGCTCATCTACTGGCACCTCTCTTCAGAATGTTAGATTTTACATGAGTGATACATTATTTAGACTTTGTGTTTTAAGTCTGGATTTTGTTTGAGTATTTATTTATTTATAAGGCTGATAATCTAAAATCCTAGAGGTTAGTTGAGGTATTTGAATGCAAATTATGTGGTTGTGCTGTAAGTCAAAATATATGTCACTAGAGGTGGAGTTCTTATAGCTAAAAGAAGGATTCAGTTTTTCAGAATGTTATAACTCATGGAAGAGTTGTCAGTAATGCAGAAAAAAAGTAGTAATTCAGGGAAAGAACTTGGCAAGTTTTAGGAGCTAAAATCATATTGGTGTGCCACTCTTGTTTTATTTGTGGATGTTTCATGGTCTGTGATGACTTTATTTTTGAGTATTTATATTTCAGGTGTTCAAACTAAGCTCCTGTATTTATATGAAATACAGGAGTTTCCACAATTTATCTGTAATGTAATGCTCTTCTGCTTTCTTAATCTTCATTCCTAAGATGGATAAATGGTGTATGCTTTCCAGGAACTTTGGCTTTCTGAAGCAATTGAACTAATAGTGTTTATACTGTGAAACTGGCTGTTGTGTTTAAATTGCACTGGTCTTAGTTTAAAAGGTTTTTTTCACCTTTTAGGAGGCATTTATGGCCATAATGCAGGGGCTGCTTCAGTTGTAAGGGACAGAAACTACAATTTCTAATACTTCAAAATAATGAAAACTTATCTCAGAAATCTGATTTTTTAAAAAAAAAAAAAGTTGTGGAAACCCTTGGAGAAAAACCTTCTGGAACAAGAAGCTGGGGTATCAGTCTCAACTGACTTGTTTCTTTATTGCATCGCTTATTCAACTTGTTCGTTATATTTTTTTCTTCCTATGTGATTTTAAAAATACGTAATACTATACTATGGGTTTTTGTAACAGGGCCTGAAGGCTATCTAGGGACAGACTCTCAAGATCCATCCCCCTTCATTTCTCAGCAGCCAGCTGTACAGGAAGAAGAAGAAGTGATGATAGCTCATTCTCATCAAGAGGAGGTTGACAATGAATATGTATCCAGGGGCTGTAGAAACAAATGTCACTCTCACTTACACGATACTCTAGGACAGACAGATTATCTTAGTCATCACCACCATGACTACCATCATATTCTGCATCACCATCATCATCAGAACCATCATCCCCACAGTCACAGCCAGCGCTACTCACGTGAAGAACTGAAGGATGCGGGGATAGCAACTCTGGCGTGGATGGTGATTATGGGAGATGGACTACACAATTTTAGTGATGGCCTAGCAATTGGTAAGTGTTAGCTTGGACTCTGCAGCTTTGTTATGTATGAGAACAGCAAAGTCTTGCTGCCACTTAGTTCTCTGTTTCTTATCTTATGTGTCTCTTTATTAGTAAACTAATTAATGGTGAATCTTTGAAGTCTAAACTTTTATCTGATAGCAGCTCTGAATGAATGAGAAAAGTCTCCAGTTTAACATCCTGGAGATCAGTGACAAACTAGAAATTGTGTGCTTACAGCTAAGTTTCTTTTAGGAAACTTAAAAACTTTGCTTGTATTTCTACTTTTAACAAAGTTAATGCTAATGTTTTTCAAAACTAAAGCTAGGGTTATAAAACAATATTAGGACTTAGAGCTGACTTTGTATTTCTATGTCTGCAAGTATGCAGTATCTTTTTTAATATAAGCTTGTAACTTTGGTCACATACAAAGTAACTGCTTTCTACTCTGATCAGGCCAATAATACCATTGGCTTCCTTCTTTCTTTTTTTTTTTCCACCTTCACTTGTTAGGCAGCAGGGTCAGATTCTATACCTTGCACGCGTGGCTTTGCCAATTCTGGGCCCTTGTTACACATCATGTGTAAGTTTCCCAATAGCATTGGTGAGTAGGAACATGGGTTTGGTTTCAGATCCTGAAGATGATACAAATGGATTTGACAAATGTGTGATTTTTGTGCTGTGGGAAGTAGGCATGCATTCATTTTTTACTAGAAAATTAATTTGGTCCAAGGCATTGTGTTCTCTAAGGTGCTTTTACAGTTTTACATTGCAGCCAAATTCTGAGAAGTTACTATCCACTGGTATCATAGAAATGCGGGAGTAGGGTGTTTATTAATAGGACACTAGTTACCTATTATCCCTCAGAAATGATTCATGGAGAAGATACCAATAAAGTCACTATGTGTTGACTTCATTCAGATTTTTGGATTAAGAGTATCTATGTCAATTAAATGAGTGTAGCAGAAGTGGATTCCTTCAGATGCTCAGTGTGCTTTGTCTCCAAACAGGCTCAGTATCTCAGAAACTAAGTATTCTTAAATACTTTTCCTAAACACCAGTCCTACTCTATCTTATTCTTAAAATGGAGTGTAATAGTACTTTCTTTTCTTGGTGGTTGTTCTTTGGGTGTTTTTTTTTGGTGTGTAGGTTTTTTTTTTATTTAAAACAGTATGAACAGTTACTTCACATGTAATCACAACACTTAGCTTTTTGTTCCTCTTTGGTTCACGTTCCTGTTTTTCCCTTCCACATTGTAGTTGTTCAGTCTTTTTTGACAATGCTTCAGTAAAAATTTCATCACAAAAATAACAGATTGATATTATGTTTCAGACTTCTGGCTGGGAGGTTAGGTTTGTGAACTCCCTTGTTTTTTACTGGAAGGGAGAGCTAGACTACAGGTGTCTTAAATTTAAAAGGTTGAAGGATATGATAGAAAGTGAAGTCAGATCAATAATCCTCAGTTCTTCTACTAGTCTTTTGTAATCTTGACTAAATTAGTTTTAAGACTAATCTTTACAGGTACTGGATTAATTTCCAGCTTGTATAGCTATACTAGCATACTAGGATCAGTTCAGCAGTATTGGTTTTTTTCTGCAAATTTCATTGTAGAAACAAGTTCATTCTTGTTTGAGGAGAAAACCCAATAATAACTATTTTCTCACAGTGGTACTTAGAGTTGTTCAGATTCAGTCAATTCAAAGTATAATTTGAAAAGAGACCTTCTGATTTAATCTTATTTTTGATGACAGTTGAAGCATGGAATGTAAATTTCTAAGCAAGATCAGTAGTGAAAATATGGTAGAAGGAGGAGGATTTGCATACAAATGCAAAATCATGCAGAATCAATTACCTCTTAGCACTAGAGAGATTTGGGAAGGAGCTATGACTTTATAGTTATGAAAAGTATAGGGAAGGCTAATAAAGGCTTATTGAACAAGTGAGAGCAATAGCTCTTAGAAGTCCTGCTGTGTAGCTTGTTCAGGCTAATGGAAATGTGGGTTTCCTTCTGTTCTGGACATACTCAAAAGTATCATAGAAAAACATGGATTTGATGAGGTTGTAGAAATGCCTGTAGTACTTGTCTAGTATTTTACCTTTATTTAAATGAATTTGTGAGTGCTTCTATGAAAATAGCTTTAGCCAGAATAAGCCTTCACTTAAATTAATTTCATGTGATTTGTTATGAATAACTTAACTAGCACACCAGATTTAAGGGATGTAGGAATAATGTTTAAAAGTTATGGGTGATTTTTTTTTTTATTAAAGCGGGGAACAGTTGCAGCTAATGTGTACAAAATGATATTTTGTGATTTGAATTTTTCTATTTAACTTCAGCTAAATAACTGAAGTGCAGAACAATTTTTACACTAACTTGTGTATCTGTGTTTTTCTGTAGCTGTATTTTTGAGAGGTGGTGTCTTAAAAATATATTTTTAGATACCACGACACTATTAAATAAATTTCTTGAAAGGGGCTAATACCAGCTATATTAGTGTAGTCTTCAACTTGTTACTGCTTCAAGACATCTTTTTAGCAGTGAAAAATAAAAATAGATGTTCCTGTTATTTAAGCCTGTACTTTGGTTGCTGTGTATCTTTGGTCACTGTGTGACTGTACATTATACAGTCATATCAGCCACCCGGGTACTTTGCAAAGCTTACCTTTGTAGTCAAATGAAATTAGACTTACCTTGTGTGATTAAGCTGGATTCTTGTATTCTTAGTTTTCTGCTAATAAGTGTTAAGACTGGGAAAACGTTCTATGAGACAGTAACACAGAGGAACATGTAGGATATTGAGGATGCAGGCATGAGAGAAGGTAATTACTTTCTGCCTTGCTCTACTTATGTAGTCTTCTCTGAAACTGAAGCCCAATTGAAGGCTGATGAATTTTCCTGTATTAGGAGATAACTGTAGCTATCCTGTCCATCTCTCAAAATCTTACTCCAAAACTGTAATAGGATTTAAAGGTGGGGGAAGCAGACCAATACCTAGAAAAGATTGGTAGTGTTCGCTAATAACCTCTTTTGCTAGTCAAGTAGCAGTAAATTCTCTGACTTACCTGCTAATTACTGTGTAGACTCCTTGACTGCATGTTTTGGAGTGGAGCGGAAACTACTCCTGAGCTGAGGTCTTCAGCCAAAATAGCTTTTGTCTTGCATACTGTGCATCTTGAATTGGGCTTCACAAATAGTCACAGAAAAGCATGACCTGTAGAGGTCATCTGGCCAAACCCTCTGCTTGAAGCAGCTCTTGGGAGCACTAGATCAGTCATGGCTTTGCACAGCCAAACCTTGGAAACTTCTGCAGATGGGGAGACTGCATTGTATCAGTGCCTTGCTTCGTCTAGTGTTGCATTACTATCTCTTAATAAGGAAAACTTTATTTTACATCCAGCCTGAAGCTCCCAGGTTGTAACTTGCAGCCTCTCCCCCCCTGTTGTGTCATCTGTCACTACTTCAAAGAGTTAGGCTCCTTCATATTTGTGACTAAAGCTCACTAAATGCACTTATAATGCTCTCCACCCCTTAGTCTGGTAGAGAGGGGTTAAATATACCCAGCTTCCTGAAGCTTTTAGGCCTTGTTCTGTAGACCTCTGATCATCTTGTCAACTACTGTTGGACAGTATTTATATCCACCTCGAAGTGTGACAGAGTCCCAGGAACAGCCTCACCAGTGCTGCTAGGGTCATGACCATGTTCTTTAGATTAGCAGCTGCAAGTGGGGATGGAGGGTTCTTTCTGTTGCCAGGCTTCACTGTTTTCAAATTTTGCCTATCTGGCAGTTTGTTTCTTGTTCCAGTGCTGCTTTGGTCCTGCCTTCCTCTGTAATCTGAAAGGACTTGGGCTCTTGCCTCTCTAGAACTTTTTCTGAAGACCATCCCAATCCCCTGTTCGTTGTCCCTCATCCAAAGATGCCTTCTTAGTGCTACAGCAGAAGTGAGGTTGCTGTCACTGCAGGGAGAAGCATCAGTCACTTCTTTCAGATAAAGACCTAGACATCAGTGTCCACCCTGAGGAGTTATATCTGGGCAGAGGCTACTGGATTACTGGGGGTGGCAACCCTAGTGGAGAAAAGGGGTTGTCTCCTGTGGTCTTGTTGCCATCTTAGCTCTTCCATGAGCAATACTCTCGAGTCTCTTGCATGCTGACTTCTGTGACGTGGCCCCCTGCCTCTTTGACTACTTATTGGTGGCACCTTCTTTGCTGGCATGGTCTTGGTAGCAGCCAAAGCAGCAGCTGGATGTGGTTCTGCTGCACTCCTTGGTGAGTCTCTCCATGCAGGTGGGGACCTCCCATGCTGTGCCTGAGCTGTGGTTCAGCTCCTCAGCCCTGCTGTGTACTGCTTCCTCCTGAGCTGCTGTCAAATAAGAAAAATAGCAAGCAATAGGAGTGGAGAAACAAGAAGGATGAGGAATGTTGGACTAGTTTTTAAAGGGATTTTGTGGTGGCTTGTTTATCTCCACTTAAAGTATGATAGTTGACTTTTAAGTGTAAGCTGCCTAGAACTCACAATCTTTCACTGCTTACTTCACGTGACTGTAGCCTCTTCTACCGTTAAACTGACTTCCCTTTTTCCAGTGCCTGACACCTGGAGGCAGTTGAGGTGCGTTCTTCTCTTTGTATCTTTAAGCAAGTGTTGTTTCCGAGAGCATTTCCATTTATTACCTATATTTTGTGAGGGTTGTGTTCTTGAAAAGTATTGGGCCTAGTTCAGAATTAAGATAGTGAAATTTGGTTTGCTTTAGCTAATTGGGGGATTCTGTGTTGTTTCCGACTTTGATACTTGTGAATCGTAAACAGCTAATCAGTTGAAGCGTAAGAAGAAAGTTGAGTGAAACTAATATGTAACAATGCTGGTACAAGCATATGTAACAATACTTCTGCATTTGCGGTCTGAATACACAGTAATGTGTTTTGTGTTTTTTTCCTGTCTCTTCATAGGAGCAGCCTTTACTGAAGGTTTGTCTAGTGGTTTAAGCACCTCTGTGGCTGTATTTTGCCATGAATTACCTCATGAGCTAGGTAAGACCCTAATATTTCCATGTGCTGCAGATATAGGTACTTACAAGTGCACGCTGAAGAATTATAAGTGATTTTATTCTATGGCACAATAAAATTTGGTAAGAAAACTTTATCTGGGTCAGATTGTCTAATAAAAAATACTTATGACTTAAAGATCATTTTAATTGTTAATTATTTATTATGTAATTATTAAATATTGTTTATTAATCTTCCTTTTAAAAATCCAAATATTTCAGCTATCTTGTTTGAAACTCAATGTATGTTGCAGTAATATACAGCTTAGTCCAGAGAGTTCAGCTGTAGTTTCTATTCTCCCTAGCAACATAAATTGTGAATTGCAGGAGGATGCATGTCAGAATTTTCTCTTCTCTGTTTAACTTTATTCTTGTGTTAGTGCTATTAAAAGGAAGGTCACAATTAGTGAAACTCTTCTCTGCATAACATATGCTTCTTTTTCATTAAGTCTTGCAAAGAATTGCTATAGCTCTAATTTAAACTTGGAACTACTTAGAAATCTTTCCTAGAAATAGTTTGTCTTCTAAACTCAAGTAATTTAAATTCATGACAATAATTTCTCATGGAAATGCACGTCTTATACTGTAGTATATGGCCCTTTAGCAGGGCAGCTCATGAGAAAAGGACGTAGCTGCTTAGTTTAGCTTGGAATGAAGCTCATCTTTCCAATTGTCAAATAATTTTGAGCGTGTAGCTGGTATTTGTTTCTTAGCTGTTATGGCTGCAGTCATACCTGGTGTATAGAACGAGGGAAGAACAGCTTGCTTGCACTTTTTAAGGTTTAATTCCCTAGAAAGTAGAATGTTCGGTTTCGTTTAATGGAGCTTGTCAACCAGTATGTGTATACATCAAACTGCTTAATAAACAGTTTGATATATGTCTGGTTGTACAATAATGTTACACAGAAATACATTACTCTGGAGAAAACATACCTTATTTTATGACATGGGAGGAATTGGGTCTTGTTCATCTTAATATAAATTCTATGGAAATTATCAAACTTAGTAATTACATGTACTAAATATTGTTAGTACAAATATGCAAAATTCATGTTATGAGTCTGATCACTTTGGATTTAAATGTTCTCTTGGTTTGGGAAGCAAGACAAATATTTTAAAATTTCAATATTTTTTTTAATTACCATGGAAGGCTTCATAGAAATACTTTCTTTAACAGCATACATGGAGTGGCATGGGAGTACTGCAACAAACGGTACTAGTTGAAGTTAGCTGGGGATAAAATTGGATCATCCTGTTGTTGATGCTCAACAGTATTTATAACATGCCAGCTCATCTTAATTACAATATCTTGTGGGAAAAGCTGTTGTAACAAATTACTCAACTCAGCTTTGAAGATTACTTTTGTTTACTTTAATGGGAGATCACCTACGTTTTTTCTGAAGAATCCATTTTATTTCCAAATCATAAGCTTATATTATTTTACTCTGTTTTAGATCTAATTTATCTAGACAACAGCAAAAAAAAATAAAAACAAAACAAACAACTATTCTGAATGATGGAAAACCTGTTTCTGGCTGGTGGCTATCATTCCTTCCAGTGAAAACAAGGTGTTTATTACAAAATTAATGAAGAAATTATTTATAGATTTAGGAAACAGCTAGACTTAAGGTACAAAGAGCAGTTACAGGATAATAAATGTAATCACCACCATTGCTTTATGCAGTTAAGTGGGAATATTTTATTTTAGGAACTTCTTTAGCCAATATGCGTAAGCACTCTACTGCAATATTTTATAGTGTTAGTTTACATGCAAGCTACACGAAAAGCTGCTTTTTCCAGAAGTTGTATGACTTCATGTTTATAAGCTTACAATGTTTGCCTATGTGGTGTTCTTCATGTGCTTATTAATTTTCTGTCCCCTGGTGATTTCTGACTTTATAAAAGGAAAAAAAGCAAGAGAGATGACAGCATAAAAGTAAGGTAGTAATCCTGTAAGTAGGAGGAGAACGCATGAATACTGCAATCATCATCTGAGGATGAGAACTCTGTGCTTTTTCCCCTGTTGTAGGAGATTTTGCGGTACTTCTAAAAGCCGGTATGACTGTCAAGCAAGCTGTGCTCTATAATGCTCTGTCAGCTATGCTGGCCTACCTTGGAATGGCGACCGGGATTCTTATTGGCCATTATGCAGACAATGTTTCCATGTGGATATTTGCACTTACTGCTGGCTTGTTCATGTATGTGGCGCTTGTGGATATGGTAAGTGGCTAGACTATTTGAATTTATATAATATAATTTAATTAGTGCTAATTGTATTTTGATCTCAAAATGCATTTTTTTATATTTTCTCCCTCAATTAACTACTTCTGTACTTGAAGGTGCTCATGGGGTACACAGTCTAAGTGCTCCGTTAAACGTTTAGGTGGAATATTTTGCTTTTATTTAGGTTAGTGTCAGAACGGAGATTGTTTCTCCCTTAGTTGTTAAACAGAAGCAGTTAACAGCAGGAGTAAAAAATTTGCTTCTGACAGTGGCTGCTATAGCAGATAGTGTGCAACTTGTGGTCTTATTGGCTACTATCAGCACCACCAAATGTGCTTCAGCTTCTGCATTAAATCATTATTGCTTCTTGGGAAGGAGACAAAATTGTATTTAAACTTATGCTGCACCTCACAAGATTGTACAGGAGTACAAAGTAGTGAAAGCTTAACTATTTTAAGAATAAAATTCTTGGTGTGGCTTGATTAAATCAGTTGGTAAATAAGCCAACAATTTACTGAGGATATGATTAAGACATCAGCATAATTACGACGAAAACAGTAATTAGAACATTACAGATTTTCTCTGTTTCTAAATATGAAAGTGCACTTTGATAATGTTGTTCATGATGAGTGACACCTAAATAATGCAGTCAAAAGGAAAGAGCAGAGAAGCAAGACTCTGCTACCTCATGCCTCACGGCTGAAGAACTGGGTTTGACATAATTGTTTATTTTGAAGGTGTTTAACACTTTGTTTGTTTGTTTAGGTGCCTGAAATGCTCCACAACGATGCCAGTGATCATGGATGTAGCCGGTGGGGATACTTCCTTTTACAGAATGCGGGAATTCTGTTGGGTTTTGGGATAATGCTGCTTATCTCTGTATTTGAACATAAGATTGTGTTCAGTATAAACATCTAATCCTGCTTGCCAGAAAGACAGCTTGGTGTTAAATTGTAAGTGGTAGGGCTTTTTTTCTATTAAATTCCCTAGTGGAGAGGTACATTTGATATAGGCTAGATGTTTTTATTGGTGTGCTTCATTGTGTCCCTCCCTCCCTTCTGCCCCAATAGGATTGGACACTGTAAGGCTTTCTTTCACTTAGGATTTAGCATTGCATATGGTACTGTCAAAAGTTGTGCTTAGTTAAACATGATAAAAGTGCCAAATCTATTAAAGGAGTATTGTCTGGGGGGGGTAAGGGTTTTTTTTTTGTTGTGTGTATGTGGGGGTTTTGTAGTAAATTTATTTACTATATGTGGTTATATGTAACATTTTTTTTTACTTCAATGGTTTTGTTGGCTAAAAGAAATAAAATAAGAGTGGCTTTTATTTTAGCACAAGCAAAATCAGTGGATACAAAGGACAGTGAACAGCGTAAAACGAGAAAAAGATGTGTAATGTGTAGCATATGTTTATATTGGTAGAAACTCCTCTCTTCTGCATCCGCCTAGTTTACATGGAGTGGCAGATTAGTCCACTCTGTCCTTCTTGCGGTGGTTTTTCTCTCAATAGTTTGTGGTTTCCTTATGTCTTATTCCAGTTGGCTTCAAACAAATTCTTGTGAGATCTTGTTTTAAGTGTTTGCACCAAATGTTTTACTTGTTTCATCCTTTCTGATGTGAGTTGCTCTTTGCCAGTTTCTCAAATCAGCAACAGAAGTACAGCTCTTAAACTGTAAAAGCATAGCTCTAGCTCTTATATACATAAATTCTATCAAAAAGACTTTAAAAGTAGTCTTGTATCCCACTTATGCTGCCTGAAATGGCAAAGGTATATTAGATCTGTTTTCAAGGGGAGGAATGCTGCAGGCTGAGGCAAACAGCCACTTACCACAATAATTTCCTTAAAGTGTTGATTTACTTTAGGAAAAGAGCTGAGTGGGAGAGTTGACTACTTCTAGTTCAGTGTGATTGCACACAAACCAGTGCTTGCAAAACAGTTGCGTTCTTTGCAACAACTGAAGCTTAGAAATCTGAAATAGCAGAATTTCTTTGACAGCATATATAGGGAAGCAGCATGTTAAGGATAATTGGGGCACTCTGCTGGCTCATGTTAAGCCGGCTGTTCCCCAGTACTCCCAGGTCCTTTTCTGTTGGGCAGCTTTCCAGCCATTCACCCCCAAGCCTGTAGTGCTACCTGGGGTTGTTGTGACCAAAAGGCAGGACCTGGCACTTGGGCTTATTGAACCTCATACAATTGTCCTTGGCCCATTGATCCAACCTGTCCAGGTCCCCTCTGTATAGCCTTCCTACCCACAAGCAGATCCACACTCCTACCTAGTTTGCTGTTGTCTGCAAACTTACTGAGGTGGCACTCAGTCCCCTCATCCAGATCATTGATAAAGATATTAAACGAGATTGGCCCCAAAACTAAGCCTTGAGGGACACCGCTGGTGACTGGCTGCCAACAAGATTTCACTCCGTTAATCACAACTCTTTGGGCATGGCCAGCCAGTAAGGTTAGAGATCTCGGGAGTTTCTGCAGCTGGTGGAATATTAACTTTTCTTCCTTTCAGTCTGTTCTTGGGTTAACAAGACTGAGATTAATCTTCATCTTCCACAGTGATGAAATCCTGTTCCTTGTCTCCTGTGAAGTCTGAGGGTAGAAAAGATGTGCTTCTTTCAGGTCTGCTGATGGATCCTCAGGGGAGAACTGAGCTGTGGTGGGATCTTGCCAGCACCCCTAGATCTGCACATATATGAACCTGTATCTCTCTTTGCTTGGCGAGCAGTTTTTTGGAGAGAAGGACAGAATTCTCTCCTGATAGTGCTCATTTTCTTCTCCCTTACTTGCTTTCCATCACTAGAAACTCCTGTGGTGCTGGGCTTTCTATCTGTGACAAGAACACTGACAAAATATTGGTAGATGCATTCCTTCCCATCATCAAGCACTCTACACTTTGCATTTCTTTTGTTCTGTGCTATTGCACTTTGATTAAGCATCTGGACTTTTGTTAGAAGCCTGTCTCTGAACAAAGGGCAGGTGCAGTCTGCCAGAGGGGTTCTTCAGCTTGAGGTGCGGAAAAGAGTGGTGCTGTGGTACAACAGCCATCTGCTCAGTTTTCACAGCATCCCCTTGATCATCCATCCTGGCCTTTTTTTCACTCTTTCTTAAAGCAGTTGTATTACAGTGTTCCCAAACTTGAATTTGTAGTATCTCTGAGTATGATGAAAAATGGAGATATAGATACATAAATCTCTCTATGTATCTACCCATTGTTTCTTTCTGAAGAGGTAGTAACTTCTATTTCTTCTTTAAATTATCTAAATTCCTTTAACACTTCTGCCCTAACCTGCGCTATGACCGCTTTCTGATTTTGTTGTAGCCAAAACCCAGTTGCTAATCTTCATCTTCCCTTTGCTTGAATCTTTGGCTTATGGGAAGCTGGTCTGTTTCTGCTGTGTGCGTGTTGCTGCTTTCTTTAGAAAAACGGAAAGTTCAACCCCACCCCCAACAGGAACACACACACCGAACCTGCCAAAATTAAATTTTTCATGCCTTGAGAACTGCCTTTTCATGTACTGAGCTCCCCTCATTACAGATCTCTCAATGTGGCTGCTTTTGCTCTGGAAGTCTCTTCCTGATGTCTCTCCATGCACTTGAACGTGCTGCCCTTTGGAACAGTCTGTCTTCATCCTGCTCTGTTTAAATGAGTCTTGCCCTTGCTGGGGGTAATGGTGCTGGTCATTGGAGCTGATGTGCCTCAGTTCCTGCTCCTGTACTGCTCCTCGTGATCAAGATGTGTTCCTGGGCAAAAATCCCTCAGTAGAGCTTCACCCTCTCTTCCCTTCAAACCTTTCATCGCAACTCTGTTCTGCTGAAATGCAGTCTGAGGTGCTACCCCACCGCATCCAGTGGGTTTTGTAGGTCTTGGGCAGTGTGTTTACCAGGACTATAGTAAACCACCATAAATTCGGTGGACTGTAACCTGAAGGTCTTTCGCCTTCTGTCCTGCGCTCTCAGCTCTTATGGAGGTTGGGCGTAGTCCATCTCTTCAGTCATGAGGGATTTCAGATTTGGATAGGTCCCAGCTCTGTTTGAGTTTTTTTTACTAGGGGTTTCTTTTGGCCCACAGCCTTAACAGCTGCTTGGTCAGCTGGGCTTTCCTTGTCCAGGGGGTGGGTGGGAAAGAAGCAGGTGTGTTCCCGAAGAGATTAAGATGGGCAGCTAAATGATGGAGGTAAATACGAGTTTCAGTCAGTTCTTGGCTGGCTTTTGAGGTAATCTGCTGACATTAAAATATCTGCATATCAAAACACATTGCTAATGTAACAAACTGAAAAATAAATTGCCTTTGGAGCTTGGGGGCAGACACGGCTCAATAAGCTAGACAAGCATATCCCACCCGTGTGCTGCTCTTTAACCTTTGGTGGAGAGATGTCTGTGATGGACAGATGTCCAGACTAGAAAGTGAGAAGACATGCTGTAGGTTTGTACCAGCAAGAGGACAACACCTTGGGGTTTTGTGTGGGTTTCTTTTGTTTGGTGGCTTGTTGGTTTTGTGGGTTTTTTGTTTGTTTGTTATTTTTGTGGGGTTTTTTTTGTTTTTTTTTTTTTTTTTTGTTTGTTTGTTTTTTAATTTGTCAGCCTTATAAAGTAGAATCTGCATCTGTTGCAGTGTACTTGCACTGAAAATCTGCCTGGTTGGGCAAATTAATGGGGCGGAGCCTCTGAGCAGCTCTTCGTTTTTCTCTGTATGTTTTTCTGCAGGAGTTTGTAAGGTGTCTGGCTGGTCCCCTTGATATGGAATGGAAGTGTGTCTGTTTTGTGTATCCGTCTGTACCTTAATTATGGCACAGACCGTAATTTTATATGCTGTTACAGCTGCCTTATTTAGTGCCCGGGCTAGATGCTGGTAAAAGAGTAGGCAAACAATGGTGGAATCCAAGTTACTTGCTTTGTAATGTGTTCTTTTAAAGGTTTTGTCCTGTATTTGTGTGGAAGAGGTATGGTGTGAAGCTGCTGTGTGCAGCAAGGGTCAAAATAAAGGTGTGGGAAGCCGTGGGCAGGGCACCTCTGAGTGATGTTTGGGGCTTGTGGGGACCCAAGCGGGCTGCCTTTACTTAAAACCAGGGTGCTGGCTACCATGCAATTCGGAGTGGCTCTGGCCCTGCCGGAACCGAGAGGCCAGCTGGGTTGTTCCGTTTGCCCCAAGAAAGAGACAAAAAAGATGTTTTAATGAGAGGTGCATTTATCGAAAACAGTTTTGGTCCGTGTATTACTGCTGTGGCTGTTGGTGTATTGCTGCGTGCTGGAGAAAATAAACCACTGAAACAACCGCTGGGCTTTGAGAGTTTTCCTCACGCACACACACACACCCACCCCCCACCCTGTGTATTTTTTGTAGAGTTAGTAAAAGCGCCTGCCTCCTGCTAGGAGTAGGGGTAGGGCAGAGGGAAGCAGTTTCTCGTGGAACCGCTCTCGCCCTCCCCGCCCATCCTC